>VWZZ01007085.1:757541-775491 GCA_013399095.1 Psophia crepitans | reverse complement strand
TTTCTGATGAGGGGGACTGAGCGAGCATCTGCGTGGTGCCCAGCCAACGGCTGGAGTAAAACCACGACAGTGGTGGAGGAGAAACCTCCAACATGGATAAGTATCCAAGAGTGGGGTTTCTGGAATTACTCCCCTGACTTGGGGGAGCAGGTAGCAGAATCAGGCTGGCAAAAAAAATTACTCTCTCCACCCTCTGAAGTCCTCATACTTGACCTCTCTGAATAAAGACATTTCAACTTTTGGAGGAAAATGCTCTGTTCATGCTCAGGAGGTGGTGGTCCTCAAGAGACTCCTTCCTTTGAGAGAAAAGGATTTTGCAAAGAAGTTTGTGCCAGCCAGGTCAAGCTTTTATCCTGTCCCATTATACTGCTTCTTTCCTTGCAACTTTCTTCCTTTAGTTTACTTGTTGACAATATACTATAGTTAGAGACAGTGTTAGCAGATCCTTGTAATGAAGACTTCCCAGAGTGAGTGGCCTGAAGCAGGGAAATGTCAATTCCCAATTAGAAAAGTGATTTGATCACAGGGGTAGAAATTGAAAGCAAAGTGCTTAGGACCTCCCTTAGAAAGAACCGAGTACTGTCAGTAGGGTGGGAGCGGTCCACCGGGGAACCTGCTGCAGGCTCTACTCCAGAACGAAGAGGGTCTTTATGCTGGCCTTCAGAGATGTTGGCCTTGCAGAGCCTGGGAATGGCAGATTTTGAGAGTAGTAGAAACAGAGGAAGAGGTAACCTGGGTGATGACAATCACCTTGGCCTTTTTCCTAGTGCAGAATATGAATTGGGGTTCTGGGTCTATTCAAGAGAGCTTTTTATCTTGGACAGAGGGCTCTGCCCATGAGCATGGTGATTTTGGCTTGCAAGGCAAGATAGCAGTTCTCCTAGCATAGCGTGGGAGCCTGCTTCTTGAGCTCCGGCTGCAGAGAAACAGCTTGAGATCTGCTAGACTCAGTGTGGGAGGAATGTGTCTCTGGCCCAAGGGCACACTTTGCAATTTTGCTATGCCCTCTGTTGTGCCACAGCATCATTCCTTATCTTCAGGCTGTGGTGTGGACACAGGAGACCAACCAGAGCATCCAGAGCCTTCTCCCCTCCCCTCGCTGGCTGTCCCGGGCTGAATCTTCTCACTGAATTTACCTATGGTCGTAGGACACTCGATAATGCTGTACTGTGTATAGTGATGTATTGTTTGGTAATCAGTATTATGAGTGATGTGAATCCCTTGTTTGACAGTCTGTAACTTGAGAAAAGTGTCCTCAAAGGGAGCCAAGCACAAGAAGAAGCCTTTTAAGAGTGAAAGATTTCACAAGCTTGCCGCAATTAGCCTTCGTAGCGCATATTGTGAAATAAGTACCCTTACAGAGCAGAGAATGCAAATATGAAAGCGATGCCCTCCCACTAGTACCGATTAACATGTTTCTACATGTTTTTGAGATGTTTCAGTGTAGTAGCTGGCTGAGTCTTTGCATCCATTTATGGTGGATACAGGCTGCCTCATGCCATGAGGAGAAACTGAGCACTTGGATTTGCTTGAGGTCTTGGGTGCAGTTAGGAATGGCGTGTCCCCATAGGGCCATCGCTGCGGGCTTGTACCCTGCAGTTGCTTCAGGGAAGGCGTCTTTGTATCGAAGACTGCAGCTGTTAGCTGCAGCCAAACAATCTTCCTTTTTATGCACCGTAGAAAAAGATGAGTCTTCAGCAGTGTATTCAAAGGCAAGTGCTGAAATAAAGCAAGCATTCTCAGATGAGCATGGTGCAACACGCAGCTTCCAAAGTGGGGCAGGTCCTTTGTGTACCCCTTTCTTGGGGATATTACTCACTACTTATGACTCAGCCTTAAGGATAAGCTGACCATCGTTCCAAGCCAGCAGACTTGAAAAAAGTCCTGCACCTGCTGTGCTTATTTCTACATCTTGTCTTACACCTGGCTTAAACTCGAGAGGTGTGTCCTGAAGGTTCAGGTCATGGTGAGGCTGCTCTTTAGTAGCTGTCAGAGGCAGATATTTGATTTGAGCCTTCTGGGCAATGCAGCATGACTCTTGGTCCTACAGAAATTTTGCTATTTGGGAAAGGTGGCAGAGACATGTGTTTCCTTGACAATAGGCTATATGTGCCATTATTATCTAGTCACACTTGGATGTACATTATACTTATGACTGTGATATGGAGGAAGGAGTGAGATCTTTCTGGGGAAGATACGTGTTCGGAGACAAAGTGATTGACCTTCTGTTGCTGTCACCTTTCAGGATTTGGGAAGACTGTCTGTGAAAGGGCCTTACAATGTCCATCCCTGATGTGGAGTGGGATCAGTCCAGCTTTAATCACACTTGAGACGCTTGTCTAACTTTTTTAAAAGTCTTTCATGAGCAAAGGATCGCCAGGCAATCTATTCTAACGATTTAAATTCTTCACTGTTAGTGTATTTTTGGGTGATGTTCTGAGACTTTAACACTGCCTTGTGATCACAAAATTATATTTTTAGTTGTTTGGGGTTTTTTTTTTCCCCTAGTCAGATTGGGTCTTAGAATATGACTAAGCATGCAAGCTCTCCCATATTTTAATTAGAGGGATGTCTGTGAAAATCAAACTCTATGTACATTTAGCTGTGCACTCAAAACTGGTCATCTCCCCTCTCTGTACCTCTTTTGCCATTTGCCAGCTGGGGATGCCAGGGACAAATTTGGTGACTCTGTGACATGCTGAACAAACACTCCTCTTTGCAGCTGGATGGATGTGACATTGGACATGGATTTTCCAGGTCATACAGGAAGTCTCTAACAAAACGCAGTATTGAACCCTGATTTCCCAAGTCTTGACCCAGTGATTAGCCCTGTCTTTGCAGGATCTATTGAACCTTGTCAGCAAGCAAGAAGCAAACAAGAACTGCTCTGTCTGCGCCAAGTGTGACATTGCCCTTTCCCATCCTCCAGTGATTAGAGGGTCTTGCTGATTGCTCAGCCACGGGAATAATTTTCTCAATTTAAAATTAAGTGTTAATATATTTGGAGTTTCTTCCTCTCCACCCCCATCCTCCTTTGTCCAATTGTTTCAAAGAAAGACTTAATTGTGCCAGGCTTGCATGAGGAAAGCCAGGCTGTCCCCAAAACCAGCCTAGAGGCAGGCACGGAGGGCAGGAGGACATGCCCTGCTCCCAGGGACGATTGGAGGGGGAGCAGGACTCCCGCTGCCGCTCTTGCTTTCTCCCTGAGTCTGACTGCAAACCCCAAATTATTCCATGAACAGAAATCTCCTTCACTGAGCAAGTCACATTTCATTTGGGCAGAGAAGAAACCAGGCTTAAAAAAGTTTATGAAACTTCCTTTGTACCTTACTAAGTTACGTGGCTTTTTGCTTTCTGTCTGACTTGAACACTCTTTGCTACCCCTCTTACGAGTGTTACATCTTCCATGGAAGAACAGGCAGTGGCCCGAGATCAAAGATTTATTTGTTCTGTTGCTAGTTGGCTCATTGGCACATGCCAATTTGTTGCAATTCAAAATTAGTCACAGTAATTACTGGCTCTGTGCCCAGTTGGTAGTTGGAGATAATGCACTGGAGTTGGCTGATACAGCAAAAGTCAGAGGCATCATTTGCAGGGGATGGAGCAATCAGGACATGGAGTGATTTAGTAGTAGCCCATGTGAGTAAGATGCAACCACGGGGCCCCTGCTCTGAAACAATGTGGAGTAAGATGTGGACCTGCAGGGCTCAAGTTGTGTCTGCTCTGTCTGTGGGCTTGATGACTTTCCCTTCATCAGGGCCCAACCACCCTAAATTCAGATGTTTCAGATGCAGATTTAGCACTGTTTGGGATCCACAAGCTGCATTTAATTTTTGCCTCCCTACTCATCACCTGCATCCTTTAAACTGATCTTTGGCCTGGGTCACCCATATGCCATGAAAATCAGAGTTTTATTAGGTTACAAGTTCATAGTTCATGTACACTAGTACATGGTGTTTGCTGAGAATATTTGGGTTTTCAGGGCTTTCATTGTGGCGTTGATATTTCAGAGGAGAGCGAAGGAAGGTACTGAGTAAGAACTGTGGAAGCATTAAGCAGCTGGCATATGTTTCTCCATTAGAAAGCATAAATGTGAATCTGTTACAGTTGCTTTTTAGACCAAAGCAGAACTGCATTTTAGTTGGTCTGTTGCTGCTTCTTGATGCAAGCTGCTGCTGCACTGCTGGCAAATGTTTGTCCTTAATGGTGATTGCTGTTCTACATCAGAGTGTGCGGTGGTCACAGGGCTGATCTCCGGATCTCTGTGGCCTGCACGCCCAGTGCTCAGAGCAGAGCATGGGAGACCCTGCTGAGCAGTGCAGGAGTTTGCCCTTTGGGAAATACAGCCTCCCATACACCTGGAAAAAAGAGGGTAAACTGCAGCTAGATGAGATGCTTCCTTTTTTGAGTCCTGCAGAACTCTGGTGATGAGGTAATGCTCAGTCATCCTGTGAATCTTAGTCTTGCTTTTGAGAAGTGTCTGCAGCTTGAATTTACCTAAGGAAACTTTCCATTTTGCTGGGAAAAGTTGCTGTTTTTAAAGGCTATTTAATGCCTTTACTTCTCTGACCATTGCTAGCAGAATGCCAGATCTGATACAGAGGATTTCCAGATTTCTTTGTCACTTCTTTTGCTTTATCTTACTTCTCAAAATGTATCAATTCAAAACTTCCTGCAAATAGCTCTGTCTGCATCAGCAGATTACAAATACATCCATGATATGAGAAGAATGTGATAATTTACTTCTTTCATAATAGCATCTTGCCTCCTAGGATCTTAAAGTGCTTTTAAAACTTCAGACAAACTCAATCTCCTTGTTCTTTGTTGCTTTCAAATGCAGGGAAAACTGCGGCTCCATGGCTGGAATTTGGCTCTGTTCGGAGATGCTGCAGTTGGTGGTCAAGTGCCTGTGATCCTAGTTTGAGAAATGCAGAGCACCTGCAGGTCCAGCTAATTATTGGAAGAGACCTGGTTTCTGAGCAAGGCTGGAAAATGGTGTTTAAGTGTACAAATATGTCCGGTGTCTAAAGCCAAAAATGTTGGCTGGGAAAACAACCTCATCCTGTCGTAGTGAATCCATAGTGAGCCAAGACTGGAACCCACAGCAATGCTGGAGTCCCTCTGAAATCCATCCCACAAGGTGTTTTGTGGGATTCATACAAAGTATTCCCTCTTTCACCCCAGCTTGCACCATCTTGAAATGGTCCCTATCTTCATGCAGGGCCAGGACTTCCCGGGTCAAGGGCAGACCAAGGAGCCTAGCCATGGTTGCTTCTTAATCTTTTAAATGCCAAATCCATGCCCGCTGCCCGGTGTGATTTGCCTCCAGACAGCAGCTGACGGATCACACAATCTCTGATCTGCCCTGAGGTTTGGGAGCCATAGCGGGGTCCTGACTCTTACCCTGGTAAATCTGCTCCATTAATAGCTATCAAAGAGCCTGAAGTTTCCATCCGAACTTTATCTGGCTTTGCAGCAAGCTGGAGGATTAAAGACCGTCGCAGGGGAAGGGAGGGAGCAGCCATGGCTCACCCGGAATAGCCTGACCTATGACGGCACGTACCAGCCTGGGGAGGGGAGTTGTCCTGTGAGCTCAGGGGTTATTAGCAGTGAGCACGGACATGCCTGCAGTCAGCAGCACGCCCAGGGCCATCTGCCCCATCCCAGGCTGGTTTGGGAGGTCCGGAGGGATTTGTTAGTACAGCTTGCCTGTTGTGGCTCTTTGGGAGCGCTGGGAGCGGGCTTGCAGGCCAGCCTTGTGGAGCCATCATTTTATGCTGCTCAGTGACCTTCGGGTTTGACCTCTGGGCTGTTTGTATGGGGTGGATCTGTTTTTGAGGATGAGTGGTATGAGAAGACAGCCCCTGCCCTGCTGCAGCCTGGGGCTGGTGTCTCTCCGCTGTGTCCTAGCAAGTAATAAAGGGATCAGAGTGGGCTGTGTGGCTGGGACTCGCCTATAGGGCCAGCAGGCATGGGGCACAAGCCCTCATCTACCAGACAGGGGAAGAGTGTAGGAAGCAAGAGCAGGTTTTTTGCTGTAGCCAGGGATTCACTCCTCACAACCTCTTTCTTGCAAGCAGTTTTGTTTTCTTTGCCTTGTTCCTCTGCTGGCGTCCCCAAGTCCTCTGTTTCACCCGCCCCATGTCACTACTGTGGAAAAATGCAGAGTTGCTTGATATTTCCTGGCCCGTCATTCAGAGCTGCTCCTCAGCTGAGCATCGCTGTTGCAGCAGGAGGTTTTCCTGTAGAGATGGGCTGTGAGTTAGAGCCTTTTCCAGTGCCCAGTGTTTTGCAGGACTTGTGCAGAGCACCTCAGCATAGCGGAACAAGATCTTCCCACCTGGCTGGATAACCCCAGTCTCGGTCCGCTTGTCCCCAGCGGAGCAGTGGAACTGCAGATAACTGCTTGGACATGTGGAAAGCAGGCACACGGCCACCACAATGAATAGTCTGTGGGTGCTGGTCTCAGGAAGCACTGAGGCTGTTCTAAACCTTTGACCCTGGCGACATACTCCAGATTCCTCTCAGTTAAACAGTCTCCTTCCCTCCCCCCAGGCCTGAAAGCAGTAAGTCTCCTGACTAGCCAGACAGATGCATTGCCCCATAAAAAGCTCCTTTGTATCCAAACAGTTCTATTGATCTGCACATTGGGAACATCATTCTGCTTTGGAATTTGCAGCTTGTATACTTTAACTATCAATGATGTGTTCTCCTGGTGTTACACTGCTCTTTGGGCATCTAGGAAGTCATCTAGCAGGCAGGTGGGAAATCCGTGCTCCACAGATCTCACACCCAAGGGAGTACAGCTGAACACAGGGCCTTTGAGCAGCATCCTTTCTAGAAGAGGTTCACCATACCACCTGATGAGAAGTATGAGGCCATATGGAATCCTTCCTTATTGCTGGCATGACAGAGAAACGTGTAGCTTCAGCAGCAGCACTGCTGTGGCACATGGTCCCCTTTACTGGAGCAGACGAGCAAGGCATGTGTACAGGACTGCCTGTCCAACCAATTTTGCTGCTTCTGCTCTCCAACAAGCTCTTCTGTGCCATGGGTCTGAGAGGAAGATAGGAATATTTGTGCTTTCTACATCCTGTTGCATAGACAGGTTTATGAACCACATTAGGCGCTTGCAGTGTTTGCTCCTGTTTGAGCTGTAGAAAGTTGTGCTTCTAACTCTGGAGTCTTTTAGTTCAGCTCTTGGACACAAAGAGGACAGTTGTCATCTGTAGGTGTGCCTTCCCTCCCTTTTGCTGACACCTGAATACCTCAGTGAATCCTGGAGGTGAAGAGAGACTGTTGAACAGAGGGAGAATGAAAAAACAATGATTCCCTCCTAGACATAAAATCCCAGCCTAAGTAAGGGGACTTCTGAGCTGGGTGCTGAATGACTGCACTGATTTACTGTGTCTACTGCTACAGTCAGTTGTTGCAGTCAGGGGTGAGCTGGGAATACGCGTGCTTATGTGGGGGAGAGGGCAACTGAGATCAGCCAAATAGACATAACACAAATGTTCTCTATCTTGGCTGTGTAAAAAGGTGAGAGTGGGCCAGTAGGTGCATTGGCAGTTGGACTAAATGATCGTTGTAGGTCCCTTCCAACTGAAAATGTTTTATTCTACACCCTGTTGCATGGACCTTCTCAATGCCATTTGGGGAACCAGACATGAAAGTCTGATCCCTGCCCTGCAAGGGAAAAATCCTCTATGCTCTCTGAGAACCTACCCTCTGTGGGTAGGAGAAGGAGCTGGAAGAAGCTGTTTTGGGTGGCTGTCATGGAGACACTTAGTAGTGACCTTCCTGTAGACCTGATGGCAGTAGCATGCACCCACTTGTCCATCTTGACCTCCTTCTTTCCAAGAAGGGCTGAACATGACAGTTGTGACCTATGGCTAAAGGACTGCTGTGCTCAGCAGACCAAGAGAGACTTCAGCTTTCCAGTCTTTCTGTCTCTTGGGTAGCCATGCTCTTGTCAGCCAGGGCTCCCATGCTTTTCAAGGTGTTCCCTCAGCACCCTTTCCAGCTCACCTCTGGCTCCCCAGAACCTTCTGTGACTGGGTGGGCTTTTCTCTGGTTTTACTGGCTTTTTTCTTTCTTTCTTTTTTTGGCATGGTCAGGTTTTATTTTTGATTAACAAAGATGATGTATTTGAGCTTAACCAGCTACAGTTTACATCCTTGTCTCTCCCTGCTGCTGGAGTTTTTCTTGAGGCATGACAAGTAACTGCTGCCCTCCTCCAGAGCTGCAGTTTGCCCAGCCCTCTTGTGATAGACCTACCTTCCTGCCCAGAAAATGAAGTGCTTTGTTCAAAGCCTGGAAGTGATCCACTTAGCTGCATAGAGAGATCATTAAGAGAGAAGTGTGATAAGGGAAGTGGTCTGATAAGGATTTTTTTTAGAGGCTGTGGGGAGCTGTGCTGTGCAGGGAGGTGGTGAGAGGAACAGGGCTGACTGCTGACACTCTCAGATGTGACGCTTAGACTGAGTGTGACTGCGTATTGCATAGACTCATGGTGTGAGGTCCCCATTTGCTCCCAACAGCCAGGTCCTGCCAAGCATGTGCATAGTGAGAAAAGGTGGAAAGAAGGTGGGATTTTCGCTGCTCCAGCCACCTTCTCTCTCTAAGGAGGTCTCTGCATGGCTTTCTGTGCTTTGCGGACAGTCCAGCGGTTCTGGGAGCAAAAAAAATAAATCCCCCTGTCTGGACCAGAGACTGGTGTTAAATCACGATAAGTGTAACCACACAACACGAAAGGCGTATTAGGGATGTGATTTATTTCTTGCTAGTCCGAGAGAGAAACAGCACTGTTGCTATTGCCTGGTCAGCAAAAACCTCAGTCGTGTTCTTTGGTACAGCAAAGTAGAAGAGGTCTGAGTTCATCCTGATTTGTATGTAAGCCCTTTTTCAAACTACGGCTGTGCGAAGAAATATTCCAGAAATTCCGAGTGCAAGAATAAGGGAGATTTTTTAACTTTCCTTTTTTTCAGCCTCATGAGCAAAAAGATGTTTCTTTGTCTCTGCTGTGCTGTATCTGTGTTTGAAGTCCCCTATCTTTCTCTTCTCTTTCTGCAGGTCCTTCAGAAGCTTGGGAAAGCAGATGAAACAAAAGATGAGCAATTCGAACAGTGCGTGCAGAACTTCAACAAACAGCTGGTAAGATAATTGGCAATATGTAATTACACCCTGGGTTTCAGTATTCGCTTCCAGTCATCTGCTGCAATATGCAATTAAATCCCACTAAATGAAATGATGCCATAGGCCTAGTGAAGTGACCCACAACTCGTAGCTGTTAACTTAGGAGAAATTACACTGTGTCTCGCCGTGTCCCTATCATGGAGTCAGTGAGAGCGTATGCTTAAAAATAATACTTGTTCTAGGCCCAAATTTAGGAAAAGAAATAGCTCAGCCAGAGCACTTCCTTCAGTTAGCAGCTGCTTTGTAATGTAATTGTTCCTGCTGGGCTGGAAGCAGAGATACAAGAGCAACATTGTGCCTCCGAAAGATGGATAGGATGGGAAACAGATTAGAAAGCAAAAATAAAATGGAACGAGGCAGATTCAGTTTCCTAAGTGCAGTGGAGGGCAAAAGAGACAAAGAAAGCCAATGGTGAAAAGGGAACATCCTTCTATGGCTAAGATCTAAATCTGACTTCCTCACCATCCTTGCACAATCGCTGTGTCAGGCCTGAGTCATTACTCTTTCACGTGTCTGCTTCATCCCTGTATTTTAGCACACAAAAATGCTTTAACAGTGCAGCAATTTTTCCCCACCCTTCTGCTTAAACAGCAGGGGGGTTATATCTTGGTCTGGGTGTGGCTTTTTGGGTTTTTTTGGTTTGTTTGAGTTTCTTTTTTATCTGCAGCTTTCACCACCCAGAGGAGGGGAAAACATGAGTTACCCCAGGGACTTTGCACCGTAGTGCTTGGTGTTAAGGGGAAGTGTTATTTCTATTTCATGGCAGGAAATGCCACACCAAAGCTCAGGTGGTGCTGAAGGCTTTTAGCCTCTTTGTACCCTGAAGTATTTAGGACCTTTTTCTGGAGCTGTTAGCAACAGCTGCATCGTGTCTGTTAAAACTCAGCAGATGTGGTTATGTGTCACAAAACCAGATGAGAAGGGATTTGCCACAGCTGAATATAATGAAAATCTTTCAGCCTGACTTTGACTAATGTCTAACTGGAGTTGACTGCAGATTCCTGGAGAGTAATGCTCATTCTCTTGGCAGCGATAGTAGCTGTTGCTCCACAAGTTCATGGAACATCTCTATAGCATGTCCACCAATGATATTCTCTTGTACACACAGGAATACAGTTTGGCTTCTTTATGACGACATGACATTACCAGGTGTGACACTTCCGTATCATTTTCAAGTATCAGCAATGAGGACATCACTTTTTTAAAAGGAGAAATACTGAAAAACCCAAATCTGAACTTCTTGATCTGGCTGTCTGGGGTGGCTTTTCAATTCCCAAAGCCATGAGTTCCTGTGGTGCGCTGCGAAGCCTGTTAAAGAGGCATTGCCTCTGTCCCCCATAGAGCTGAATTTCTTTTCCTGTCTTGCAGGGGTTGGCCATGAACTAAATTCTCCAAACAATTTATCAAAGTAGCTGGAGGCTGCTCCACATTTACTGCTTGGGGGTCTGTTAGTTTTGCTTTGGCCCTCGGTTTCCCTATTACTAAAATAAACACAAACAAGACATGTCTTAACAGGGCGAACCATAAATGGGAGTTAGCTGGGTTCTGAGGATATCCAGGGCTGTGGAATTATTATGATGCCAAGCAGGCTGGGCAAAAAACCTATATGTTCATATATATGCACACTTGTTTTTGTATGTATGATACATGTGTGTAGTATAGCTACGTGTGGGATTTCTCTGGCCCTTCCTTACATCATCTGCTTCAAAGGCAAATGTAAATCTGGAGGAAAGCTGATCTTTTGCTGCAGGCTTGTGACAGCACAGGTCTCCTGTGGAACTGGCTGGGATGAGACCAGGCAGTGGCCTTGTTAGCTGCTTGATTAGAGGCTCCTCTGACTCTAATGACTGTGTTGGGCCACTTTGATATATGTTCCCATGTGTGGGCTGTCGATGAATGGAGAGCAGGTCTAAAAATCACTTACTCATTTTCAACCAAGGCATCTTGCGGTTCTCTGAAATGGTGTTTGAGTGGACGTAAGGGAAAGCATTGCAATGCCCATCTCTCTGTCCATTTGGGTTTGTATAAGAGCACCACTCTGAGCTCTCTGAATGGTAAGAGCTTTTTAGCTCAGACAGATGGATTTGCTGTGTGACAAACGAGCTGGACATAATCATGCTTCTGCAGGGCTACAGGGCTCGCCTGTGTCTCTTGAAGGCTTGACAAGCAGCACAACTGGCCCCCTGTATTACTCCTTTATGACAAATTATCTGTGGCAATTAACCTCCCAAAAAGTTCATTCCAAAGGCTCTCCCCTCCTTCCCTCTACCGACATCCCTTGTGTTCAGGCACAAGGGTCTGTCCTGAAAATTGTCCTCACAGACCTGGGAGCAAGAGACCTGCTGCAAAGGTGCCACACAGCCCCTGCTCGAAGTGTGCCAGGCTTTGACTTCTCTTCCCCTGTGTTTGAAATACTTGCTGGAGAGACAGAGTGGGAGACTGCTGGCAGCCCTTACACCTGGCACCGCATTGTGTTGCTGCCTGACAGCGCGGCTGCGTTTCGATACCCTTTGTGAGCTGTCACTCGTGTGGCAGTTCTGCGCTGGTTTACAGCGTTTCACACCAAACGCACGAGAGACAAGCTGCTGCTGGCACAGGCTGCATCCGTCTCTGCCCGTACCCCACAGTGTTCGGCACAGCCTCAGCCTGCAGGGCAGGCAGCATGGACTTAATCTTTGCTCTTGCAGCATAGGTTTGGCTGTGAACCATTACAGTCAGTAGCTCAGAGAGAGACTTTCTGTCCAGGCAAGAACCCTTCATGCCCAGCAGTTTCCATTTCATCCCTGTGTAGCAAACCAGTTTTAACAGCTTGCTTGGTACCCCAGGCTGGGAGCTTCTCACCAGTTGTTTGTGCTTTGTGTCTTAACAGCTCTGAAGTTGTGCTGAGTGGGAGCTTATCTGGGGCTCTTGTTTCAGTGTTTCCCCTTGTCCCCCCATAATTCCACAGTCTGCTCTTCCAGGCCTGTATTAATCTAATCTGGAACTGGACATTACTTGTCCCTCTCAGGTGTAGGACATCGCTGCTGATAATAAAAATCCCTCCCATCAGAACTGCAAAAGCAGAGAAGTTATGTAAAGAAGGGGTCACAGTCTAATATTAGGATTTCTTCTGAAGATTGCAGAAAAAAGGGTTTTGGGAAGCTACCAAGAAACAGCTCTATGGACAATCACATACTTAGCTAGTGCTCAGTGAAAAGTATTGTAAATAACACCCCCCCCACCCCCCCCCAAAGCAAGAANCCCCCCCCCCCCCCCCCCCCAAAGCAAGAAAGCACAAAAAGAAAACAAACCATTCTTGTATCTTAATTTAACAGAGCTGCAAGTAATAGGTGGTTCATTAGGTCTTTGGAGAGAGAGCTCTTCCAGCCTCCCAAGCACAGCACTTCTATTTTTAAATACGCATCTTCCAGTACATACTGTCCTTCATATCACACCTGGTTGTGTTATAGGCACACAGGGCTGGATTACAACCATACCTCTACACCTTCCCTCTGCACACCCTTAAACCTGCTGCTCTTTAATAACGGGGAACTGGATACATTTTCCAGATTCGAGTTTAACTCTCTTCCCTACTTTTAACCTTTTTAGGAAGCATCTTAAATGTGCACCCAAGGGTGTTGAAAGCTTCTGTTCTAGACAGTATTTAGCAGTGTCTAACTGCGTAGCGAGAGGTGTTTATGCAGAACCGTGGCTGTACTTGACAGCTCACTACAGCCTGCTTGAAGAAAGCAGGTGCTGCATGCACAGAGTAAAAGCAGTTGGCAGAGTTTCTCATGAAAGCATTAATGCTTAAAATAGAATAGAATAGAATAGAATCATTAAGGTTGGAAGTGACCTCAAGGATCATCTAGTCCAACCATCCCCCCACCACCTATTACCCACTAAACCACGTCCCTAAGTACCATATCTAACCTTTCCTTAAACACCCTCAGGGATGGTGACTCCACCACCTCCCTGGGCAACCCGTTCCAATGCCCGACCACCCTTTCAGAGAATTTTCTCCTCATCTCCAACCTGAACCTTCCCTGGCGCAACTTGCAGCCATTTCCCCTTGTCCTGTCACTAATTATCTGCGAGAAGAGGCCAACCCCCAGCTCATAATAGAAAGAAACTCTTGTAGCAAGTGAGGGATCTTCTTTACTGGTGGGTAAGAAATAAAGTAATGAAAATACCCAACAGGGACCGGATGGGAACTCTGGATGCCCAGGGAAATGGGTTTTATGGCAAAATTCTGGGCTTCTCTCTGAAAATCTTTCTGCCTGCAGATCTTACAGGCTGTAAAGTCTTTCACTCTCCCTGGCAGGCTTGGTACTTTTCAGAGGATTAGGTAACCCCATAGTCATGGAGATCAGCTGTAACTGTGACTTCAAACACCAGCAAGGGGTGACTAAGGAAGACCACTCCAGCTGCAGGGTGCAGCACTGCATGTTGGCTGACTACACATCGCAGCAAGACAAGTGCCTGGAGAACATCAAAGGCTAGTTCTGCATTGCTGCAATCACACGCTCCAGTATTTGGGCCGTGACTTGCAGGTTTTTCAGGTGGTCTATCTAAAAATTCTTGATCTGATGTTAATTGTGATGCCAGTGTACCTCTTGGGATGCTTTTGTCCTCATGACTTTGGGACTAGGTATCGAGACTTGAAGAGCTCATGAGTCTAGGTTCTGTCATGTGTTGCTTTGGCAGGGCTTGGTCAAGTATGGGCACAGTTTTAGAGGTGGTTTCTGATTTTAGATGCTATAATTTTGGGAGTTACATTCTAGACACTGCAGTGGCCAAGTGTGTGGTGGGCAAGTTCTGCAGAGGACCTTCCCTGCTGATTAGTTTCTGATAACCTCAAAGTTGTGTGTTCAAATTTAGTCATCTTTCAAAATGATTCAGCTGCAGGGTGAGAACATATCCATCTGAGGATTTTGCATCATACTTTCTTCTGTGCCATTTCTTCTTGTGTTCTGACATCTGATCTTGCCCATTCCAGACACTGATTTCTATCATGGACCAATTCTAGGCAGACAGCACTGTTTTCTTCTAAACTGTTCTTCCTTCCTGTATCAGGCACAAGCAAACACAACTCACGGCTGAGCTTGTCAGCTCAGCATCCCTGATGGTCCTGCGTGTGTGCACTCTTTGATTATTCTGGCACCTTCTCCCTGGTGGTTTCTGATTGCACTGCTAGGAAGGTCTCATCTGCCCAGGTTTCCATGTTCACCTTAAGCCAGCAAAAAAAAAAATAAAAAATCTACATTTGTTTGCCCTGTGTTTTAAGAAGTCCTAGAACTTTTGCAGCAGATGTCATTATTCCTTTCCTCTTGTACTCTCCTTGGGTCAGTACCCAATACTTCTCCATGAGTCTGACTTTCTCTTATAAAAGTAGCCAGTTCTTTCCCATCCCTTGTTTTCTTTGTTAACGGCAGTAGGAGAAGAACAATTGTGAACTCATCCAGAACTTTTGAGGCAAGGAAAACAAATTGAGCCATAGTGTTGGAAGCAGATGGATTTCTGCACAAAGCTATGCTAGCGCTGCCACTTCAACAGTTGGGCAGATTTAACCTCTGTTTAGAGAGCACAGCTGCACTGAGAGGACAAGGGATCACAGCATGAGCTCAGTTGAGGCAAGAGATGCCTGAGTCGTGGGGAGGGCTGATGGGAAACATCTGCTTTTGAAGCTAGTAGCTCTGAAGCAGCTGTCAGAGATGTCCTGAGAGCTCTCTGTCTCTGGAGTTGTCTTCAGCTGTCAAAATTCATTATGCTGGGGACCTTCCCAGTGGGATACAGACTGGGAAAGAAGAGGAGGAATGGCAGCAGGCTGTGAGGGAAGGTGTGTGGTGTAGTTATTGCTTTCCTGCGTTCTTGTTTTTACAGCTACTTTGGGGGATAATGGGGATCCAGTGAGATCCCACAGAGTAACAGAAACCCTTTTATAACAGAGATCTTTGTGCCTCAAACTTTTTCTATACTTCTTGCATACTCCAGAGGTTGTCTGCACAGGCATCCTCAATGTTTGCTCCTTCCCTTGCTTCGATACGCACTGTGGTGGTGTTGGTCAGCTTCTCAAGCCTTGCTCTTCCTTTTGTTTCTGTTTGTATAATGTTACTGTCTGGCTTTGGGAGTATTTACCTCTCTGCTTTGCACCACTGTCAGTGACACATGGCAAGGTGGAGGGAAGGTGGGACTGAGTATGCTTAGCCTAGTGCAGGAGAGCAGTCATATGGGGGGTGCATGTACCTGTGCACGTCTGAACCGACTTTGCTGTAAAAGTCTCCATGACCCTTTCTAATCTGAGTTCTTGTACTGCGCTCTCAGCTGTGTCGTCTGAAGGCTCAAACTGGCAAAACTCAGCCCAGCTTCTGATTTCAATCCTTTGTTTCCTAGTGAGTGCAATCTGCTGCTGGCAGGCCACCTCCACAGTGAAGCTAAAGATGATTAACTCTGTATTTGCAAGCCCTGCTGCACAGGACAAAATAGAGGGGTTGTTTGGGCAGGTCAGGGATCCTTTGCAGCCACTTTGCACTGAAGTTTTGGTTTGCGGCATGACAGGAAAAAGTGGTGAGCTAAACTGCTCCCAAATCAGTACAAAATAAATCAGTTGGATCTGTCTTCTATGTCCTACAGTCTCCCTTCAGTTACAGTGATTGCATAGACCCACAGGCCCTTGGCTTATAAACTAATGGTTATCCTTAGGACGCTCTCTAGCTGCTTGTACAAAATTAAAACACTGAAGGTGGCTGTGCTGGGAAGAAAAAAATCACACTTTACACACATCCAGTTGCTTGGTACCTTGGTGGTACTGTTGGTCAAACGTGCCTGTGGGCTTACCAAGTCAGAGGGCTGTGTGGTCTCCCTGTTAACATTCATGTTGCATGTGGTCATAGGGCTGTTGTATAGCCCATCTGCAAAACAATTTTTCTTTATTTAGTAATGCTTTACTGCTCCTTCTTACACTCTCTTTTATATGAGAAAATAACTGATGGTCTTCCCCTTTTATGTTCACAGTCTGAAGGCACGAGGCTGCAGAAGGACCTCCGAACTTACCTGGCTTCCGTAAAAGGTAGGGTCTGCATAAGCAGAGGATTGTTTCCCCTCTGGTGCTTACGTATGCAGTGAGGTTTCTGCAGCCATCCCCTTCCTGGTGTTTCATCAGGCGTGAGTTGTAGGAAAGGTCAGCCTTGTCTGGGTGGGGATCTTTCAGAATCCTTCAGGATCAGCTGGGATGGAATGTGTTGTGCTTTGATACCGAACAGGTGGTTCTGTCTTAGGAGATAGACTCTCATGGTGAACACAAAGGGTTTGATGCGACTGCGTCCTTGGTTCCTTTCTCCCTCTGGTTACTTTTCACCTCTGTGATATCAAGGGCCGGACATTCTGTAAGGAAGAGCTTAGCTTCTGTTATAACCCTCCTGTGTCCCCATTCTTCTTCAGGGTGGGGGTTAAACTGTGAGTAACACACTATTTCCTTCCTTCTGAAGCAGTTCTCTCTTCTTTCCTAGCCATGCACGAGGCCTCCAAGAAGCTGACAGAGTGTTTGCAGGAAGTTTATGAGCCGGATTGGCCTGGGAGAGATGACACAAATAAAATAGCAGAGGTAAGACTCTGTCCAGGATGTGGGGTCACCAGGCGTCATCTGTCAGCAGAGATGAGTTTTGAAAGCTCTGTCTGTGTGCCGTATTTCTTCAGGCATGTGAGTGTGCAGAAGAATCGGGAGAGACGAACTCAGCACTGGGAAGAAGGGAAAGCTGAAGGGATGTGGCCTGTACTTTTGTCTGTGTAGGACACTATCCCCGGATGCTTGAATGCCACACAGAGTGGCAAGCTTATGCCCACAAGCAATGCTGTCCCCCAACAGTGCCTCAATAGGGACAGAGAATGCCAAAAGAGAATCAGTAGGGTCAGCTGGATGCATTACTTATGCTCTGTGCAAGAGAAAGGGGAGGCTAAATGTATGGCCAAAGCATGGTCAGAGCAGCCATTGTGTAGCTGCAACAACCTCCCACGCATGGCAGTACCACCAGCTGCCATATTTTGTTTGCCACCTTGTTTGGCTGAGCCATGTGTCACCCCAACCTGCTGCTGTTCTCATCTCTTGGTGAGATAATGCCTGTCCAACTTTCCCAGGTGTTTTCTGTGGATCTTAGGGCACAACCTGTCATTTGACAGCTTGGATCCCCCTTGGCATGTCTGTGCGGTGGGTCCAGCTGGAGGCAGGGACCCTGTCCTCTCTTGCTCAGCTGTTGTGCGGAGCAGCAGCTGTGGTGGTTCAGCTCTATGGATCCATCTGCCGTGAGGCTACAGGACTGGGCTTATCTGCAGCTGTCTGCGGCACTGGAGCAGTGGAGAAGGAATAGAGGGGAGAGCAGGAGAGGCATTCTTCCCTTCCTCTGCATTCCCCTGCAGAAAATCTCACCTGAAATAACATCTGCATCTTACCCAGGAAATACTGACTTCAAAGCAGATAAATCAAACAGAAGCTGAACATTTCCAGGTCAATTCTTGCATTAACATGGAAACTTTCCATTAGGAAGTGCTGTTGCAGTAAATAATGGAGTTGTAATTCACCTGGTTTGGCTTCATGTTCTCTGTTGGCCTTGTTTCTTCCTGAGCCACTGTGGTGCCTCCTGGGAGACTGTCCCTTTGGAGAATTTGAGCCAGAGAAGTCAAAGGGACCGTAAGTCCTGAGAACTAACTGCAGCTATTCTGAAGGGCTGCAGGAATATTTCTAGCCCTCCGCCCCCCCCACCCCACCCCCTCTAATGCCTTC
>VWZZ01007085.1:507534-757519 GCA_013399095.1 Psophia crepitans | reverse complement strand
GTTTATATTTCTCTCTTTCAGGAAAAGACAGGCAGGAGAAAAAAAGCTATTCCTGAAAAAAAAAAAACAAAAAGCCCCAAAAAATCCCACATAAAGTGGGCATTTGTCCTGAACGTTTTAGCCCCTTTGCTCAAGTGGAAAAACAGGAGAAAGGGGCAATCCAAGGTGTTGATGGGAAGTTACTGTGCTTGAGATAAGATGAGGTATAAAGCATGCACAGGTTAGGGTGCAAGCCTTGGACGTGACATCTCTTGGGCTGCAGAGACAGATGGTGTGAGGGCTGAAGACTGCTAGAATAGCTTTCTGTTCGTTATCCTCCAGAGAACTGTGTTGTAATGAAAAGCAGACAATGGTGCCTAGTCGTGTCAGGTGACTCATTTTTGTGGCTGCTGGGAGAAGGAGGTAAAGCCAACCTGACCTTCATCTTCCCTTCCATCGTATGGGCTTGGGCTGGCACTGCGGGGTAAAAGACGGGCCCTCAAAGGGAGGTTCACAAAGGGCACTGTGTCCTTGGAGAGGTCACCGGAATTGACAGCATTAAGCTTTCTTCTCTGTTTCTACATTTCTGGCATGACCTCTGTTTTCAACTAATTTCTCTGCTCCTTAATTTTTCCAGAGCAATTACTATTTCTTAAGAGCTCTGGGGGACTGAAATTATTGACTGTAGCACTCATGGAGAAAAAAAGGAAACGCAGAGTTCTATGTTCGTAATAGTTAGCTCATTAATTTTGTTTTTCAGAACAATGATCTCCTCTGGACGGATTTCCATCAGAAGCTGGTCGATCAGGCACTTCTGACCATGGATACCTACCTTGGCCAATTTCCAGATATTAAAGTAAGATTCCATGTAAACCTTTTGATCTAGAGAGTCACAGTAGGTGAAACCTCGTAAGAATTTATTTTTTCTATCCCCACCTTCTTTAGGAGGATGTGTGTGCTGTGCTGCTGCAAGCTGTCCTTTGCAGCTCTGGGTCATGTGAAAATGTTATGTTCTCCTTTTGGGTTTGAAATGAGAGTGAAGCAGGCAGGGGAAAGATGCTGAAGAGTAAACGTAAATGTAAAGCAGGAGAATCCATAAAATTTCTTATTGTGGGGAGGGCAGAGTCAGCAATACTTCACAGGCTCTCAGTCTCTCTTTTCAGTCCTTTGGTTTTTTAACTTCCTTGCAAGTACAAAGCATTGAGGAAAGAGCAAGTGGCAAACGTGCTGTATAGGTAGAGGCTGCTATGGAAGGCAGATTTCTGTGTGTTTCCTGAAGTCCTGCTGTACATATAACCAGCTTTTTGCACAGAAGGGGAAGTGCTGGATAGGTGTTTTTTTGAGGGAAATGCTATCTGAGGACCTGGGTTTGAATGATGACCTCTCCCCTCCCCCACAGTTATCTCCTCTCCATTCGTTTTGAGAAGGCTATGCAGGAAATGTCTTCACCATATGGAAGTACTAGCAATGATATCACCATATGGGAAGTATCAGCTTGGCTTCTTCCCAGTGAAAACAACCCTTTCCCCAGCACATGTCTCTTACAACGTTTGTCAATATTTGTTGCTTCAGGAAGATGGTGCTGTATCAAAGGGGGGGCAGGTCACAGGCTTGTAGAATGAGCCCTGAAACCGCAGTGTCCTTGCCTCCTGGGGCTCCTTGGTTTTGCTTCATTTTTCCAGCCTCTTCTGTCCCTGGAAGTCTGAAGTGGGGAAGGGCGAAGAGGCTTGCTGCTGCTTTCCACCCGCTCAAGGCTGTAGAGCTGATGACTCCCTGTGTGCCTGGGGTAGCAGCACAGAGGCTCGTGCACTGCTCCTAAGCAGAAGGTTTTATTTCAGGCTCGCTGTAGACTCAGACTTCTGCACTGCTTCAGTCCAAATCACATTTTACCGGCCTTGTTGGCAGTGCACTGGGTCACCTCCGAGTATCACATTTCTCCCACCCCAAATCTTTGGGATTTCTTAATTCTCCTGGGGTCACGCTGAGGTTTTGTGGTGGATTTTAAAAGCAGAACAAGATTGGGACTAATCAAATTCCACCAAAGTTCAAGGTGTTGGGCACTGAGCTCCCATGAATCCTTTCTGTCCAGATGGATCACCAAGGTGCTTAGTCTTCAGATGATGGTCTAGAAAATAGGAAGTTAAAGCAATTTTATGCACAACTTAAGTAATGCTTTAAAGAGAGCACTACTCACCTGTGCTTCCCTTCCTAAAATGTGAGAGAATTTGGCGTTCTGTTGGTACTCACAGTGAGATACAGATTTATTTCCCAGAGTTGGCTATTTGTTTAAAACAGACTTTTGGTGGTATGAATTTAAAGAGGTGAACATGTTTTTATTGATCGTTCAGCAGAATGCATCACCCTCCCTACCCCGGAGCAGTGAGAGGTGCTCAAATCCAGTCTGGTTTCTTCAACTGGTAGAAACTCTTACAAGTGCTGTTGTTAAAGGCTGCTGCAGTCGTACAAAAGTGTAGTTTGGCTTCACGTAAGGAATTAGAGTTCTTGAGGGTGGCAGGCAAAAACCCCCTCAGTCTTATGTAATTTACAGAATATTTCAGTTGTTTTTGGTTGTTGTGGTAATAGTTTTCTGTTTTGTGTTTTCCACAAAAGCAAACTTTCTACTTTTCCTGGAATTCTGGCGTTACTGTGATAATGAAAGATGATTTATGGAGAGAAGATGGTTTTAATTTAGTTATGGTGAAGGCCTGTTCTTTGTTAATGGCCCAGTAATTCAAATGTGTGATGAGTTAGATCATGCATGCATTACTTTTTCTTTTAAATTCCAGCATAATCTGAAATCATCTTCATTTGAGGGGCTGGACAAATTCCCTTTTTTTTTTTTTTACTTCCAATGGGATCCACAGTAAGAATGTGAAAACATAGCATTTCTTTAGTAAGGAATTTTTATAAGTTAAAGGAAATAATTTTTAAATGTTGGGTGGGGAAGGGTGAACAAAGCCTCTCTGTCTTCTCAAACTTGAAAAACAGGAATGCAGAAAGTACTTTAGTCTTTCTCTGCAGGTCAGTATCTATAACTTCTTGGAGTAGGACTCTTGCATAATAATATTATGGAGCGAGTTTTTGGTTGGTGCTGCAGAATGCGCAATAAGAGTACAGGTCTCTGCAGTGATCCCAGAGAAGATAAACCATAACCCAAGTTCTGAATAGCTGTGGAAATGGTGATTTTCTGTCTTGCACTGAAACTGATGCCCTGTTTCTACTAGGTTTAAAATTAAATATAGGTAAGAGGAGGAGGGGAGTGGTTTGTATTGGCTCTTTAATTATTTATCTGTTTTAAGGAGGCTTAAATTAAAGTGGATTTATTACAAAGCAGTAAACTCTGTTGGAGTTCAGCTTCTACCATCAGAAAGAGGTGGGTAGCTGCAGCTTTCCCAGAGTCCTACAAGGAGGCTACCCTGCAGCCTTCCAGCACTGGCGCAAGTCCCATTCCTCCCATCACAGCAGTCGTGAGATCAGTGGTTACTCCAGGATGCCTCGCTCTGTATCTGTCGCTCGCAGCATTTCCACGTACTCTAGTAGAAATGTGAGAGTGGGGGTTAGAAGATTTGGGCTGCAAAAAAGGGAAGGAACGACCTTGTTGAGAGATGGGTGACACTGAATCAGACTCCCTGGTGGGGTGACTGGGAAACATAAAGTGACTGTTTGCGCTATCACAGAGGTGGGCAAAACGCCAGCTATCTCGGCCAGTCTGACCCAGGGAAAAATATCCTCTCTCTTAAAACACATGGCCAGATTATGGATTTACCTGGTGTGCGTGGAAGATGCATTAACTAGCATCTCAGAGGTTGTCATACTGCTGGAAGCCCCTTCTGACATCCCGTCTCCATGCCCAGCTGGCAGTGTGATGTCAGGGAGGAGTCTTCTAGTGACCTTGACTGCGAGGTGGCTCAGCTTCTTCGTGATTCCTCTCTCGAGCGAGCTGAGCGCTTTGAAATCAGTTTGGGTGTGTGTGTGGCTGAGATCCTGAGGATCTGCTGTGACTCACACAGAGCTGCACGGTTTGCTGGAAGTGCAGAGGAGCATGTGTAGGAGACGTGCGAACTGGTCCCAGCTGGTCTGGCAGAAAGATCAGCCCTGAGTGTGGTTTTGCAGCTTATCTGCAGGAGCCATGGGAGAGGAGACCGTGTCTCCCTGCCAAGTGCAGGAAGGGACGGGGGGGGGGGGTTTGCTTTTGCAAGTAAATCTCAATGCTGATTCTTCATCTTGCACTTTTAATTTCCCTGGGTTCTGTGGTTAATTAGAAACCTTCCTGGCTCCTTGCCATGCCTTTTCACTCCAGTTCCCCAGCCTGTCTCTAGACTGCTGATTACTGATGCTGGACCTGGCTCTCCAAGCTGGGGTGGTGCTAGGGTCAGGCTGGGAAGACCTGTGCTCTGACCCACGTAGTCTGGCGTGTTTGTAGAGGCTGTGGAGGTGCAGATCTAAGGGAGATGGATGGTTCTTAATCTAGTGGGCGTGAGCCTTACCAAGGTGAATCTCTGCTGGGGGAGAGTGCCTGAGGCACCTCAGGGGAAGAGGGATAATGAAAGATCAGGTCACAGACCTGACTGTCTGTTTTGGATTCTCACCCGTGGACCTGTCAGTACTCCATTCCTGAACATGATCTGGTACACAGTAGGCTGCCTCCTTGAGTTTGTTATGGCTTCAGTATGTCTTGCCTGTTAGTGACACAGTGCTACAGGTTTTCCCTTGCACTTTTCTTGCTTAAGAGCTAGTTACAATGGACTGCTGCCTGTGGCTGCTGTCACTTCGGTCTGGACCTCCTGTTGCAGGATCCAAAATGCTATCCTGGACATATCCTGAGCATGTGGATGAGTGCTTTTGCTTTGCTGGCAATGAAAATGCCTTCTTATGTTGAACGTAATCTTTTAAGCTTCCACATGAACTAGGACTGTGAGCCGGTTGGTTAGAGTCTGGCTGCAGCCCTCAGAAGGCCCTGAAAATGGTGAAGCAAGTGCCCATAGGATGCAAGGCACATCCCTTTGCTTTGCCTGGCTGGGTCTGCACTCCTCCTGAGGAGCTCCCTCTAGAATGGTGGTTGTCACCGGTGTCATCCAGGGCCACCTCTATGGGCAGCCTGTGTGGAGTAGAGTATCCAGAGAGTGTCCTTGTGTGGGCAGAGCATAGGGTGCTGTGGAAGTTGGGTGAAGAGGAAGGGGTTTTCCTTGAGAGGTTTCGGGGTTTTGGCTGCTGGGGAAGATTGTCACAACTCTTTTCTCCATCTTTCTTAGTCTCGTATAGCGAAGCGAGGAAGGAAGCTTGTGGATTACGACAGTGCCAGACACCATTTTGAAGCCCTGCAAACTGCAAAGAAGAAGGATGAAACCAAAATCGCAAAGGTAAAGCAAGCGGAAGGATGTGCAGCCATCCTTTCATTCCATGAGGTCTGCAGTTGCCTACTGAGCAATTTTTAAGTGCACCTCTACCTCTTCACTGGTTGTGTTTTGTTCAGAGAGGTGTCGTGAGCTGGTGAAGTTTGGCTAGGTATTTCCTCCTCATTTGTTTAGTTCTAGGAAGCAGGATGTTCTCTGTTCCGTTGGTTCAGACTCACCATCATCAGTGAGTGTGTCTTGGCGGCCAAGGGCCTAGGTGTGCGTTTCCTCGGATGCTGTAGGACCAGTGACCTCTGTCAGGAAAGCCTGTGTGCCTCTGGGGGAAGCAAAGCCTTGCAGTGCCCCAGCAAAATTTGCCAGTTTGTCGGCTTCTTGGGGCTCTGTCTCCCCATCTTCTAGCAATGGCGAGAGTAAGCGTTCGAGTGTTGCTTGAGGCTGGTATTGTGAAGTCCTCTGATATTCAAAGAGGAAGCCTCTTAAGAGTGTGAATTACATGTTTATTGGTAGAAATGCACCCTGTGCACACTTGGTGACTGTGTTCTGTTGTCTGTTGGTCACAATTACCGGACAATAAATATGGCTGAAAGTAGGAAAACAAGACATTCATGCTTGTGAACAGCTTGATCCAGGGTTAACCCCAGAGCATGCCCAACATGAAAGTGCAGATTCTTTTTTTTTTTTTTAATTAAAATAAATGTTGTTAAAAATAAAATTTAGATTGTCTTTTAAAGATAGCTGAAGAAAAGTGAGAGTGCTAACCTTGTGCTGGAGGAGGCATGTGGTTCAAATACCTGCCCAGAAAATAAGCTGTGGATTACTCCTGTACCCTGAGTGGATTTGAACCCACGTGTTCCACTCCACAGGACAGGTCTTGACACAACAGAATAGTCCAGGGCTGGGGAGGCTTCTCTAGTTCTCTCGAACGGATAGCACATCAGGACTCTACAGTTTAGAAGCAATGCGGAAAACAGCCTGGATCTGTATCTTTTAACCAGGCTGAGAAGAGTTGTCATCCTTTGCTTAAGAGTTATTTCTGGTAGGGGGAAATATGGTTTATGTGAGAGATGCTAGTGCTTCTTGTGCATGGAAGAAATAAAGATGTATCTCTCCCCCAAGCGAAAGATCTGCATTTAATGGCCAACTGACAGTACTTTTATTTTTAAGCTGGAAGTCATCAGTCATGTGCTCACCCAGTGCATGCACTGTGATTAACCTTGACAGACAAAGGGGAGAGAGTTTGATGGCTCAGGTGTCGTTGCATCATTTGTGTGGCAAAGCAAGTCTTGGCTCTGTATGCAAGGCATGAGGCCGAGCTGGTTGTGCCTTCTGTTCAAAGCGGTACCTCACTGTGTGTGAGGGTAAGGGCAGAATTTCCCTGGGGCGTGGTATTGTTATTGGTGTGCACTTGCGGGATCTTTGCTGCCATAGAAATGGTTTTTGTAGGAATTCATCTGCTCAGGTTGATACCTGGTGATCTGCACCAAAGAGACTGGCTGCCTTTGTCATGGCTGCACTCGCTTTTATTGCCCCAACTGCTCGTGTAAGGCTGAGGGATTGCTCGTTGCTCTTTTGTTAAAGTATGAAGAAAGTGCAGTTTGAGGAGTGAAATGTTGAGATTTAGGAGTTGGTGCTCTGGTCCTGATTCAGCCTGTGCAAGTGTCTCTTGGTACTTGTTTGGACTTTTCTTGTTAGCCGGAATGTGCGCTGGGTCAGATCTTTCTGCCCTCTGCTTTATTCTTATGCTCATACAGGGGATAAGACGTGACACTGTCCTGATCCTGTGAAGATGGGAGCAGTGAGTACCCGAAAGTTAGGGACGTGTGCTCTTCCCAAACAGGCAGGTTTCACAGCCCAGCCTGTGACCCCAGGCAGAGTCTCGCAGCTCTGCAGGGCTGTGGGCAGCAGCCAGGGCTCAGCGTGCACTAGGCTGACGCAGGAAGTTCACCTCTGTTCCTGTGACTGCTCGTGTGACTGTGGAAGTAGAATTGTTCTGGTGTAAGGTACTTTGGAATATGATGACAGGCCCCTAGGGAAGAGAAATCTTGTTTATGACACAGCATGCTAATGGGAACTGACTTGAGTTATGTTTCATGGTATGGTAACACAAACAGCAATGCTTTTTGGAGCTATGTGGTCTCTTTTTTTCTTCTCTAATATATGGATGTTCTTTTCCCGCTCAGGACTCCTGCCACTTATTGCTAAACTCACAACCCACCATTAAAATAAAGCACCGTGGACTTTCAGCTGTTGCATGCAAATAATTACAGTTGTTAATTAATCCTCACCTCTCTTTAAGGAGCTCCCACTTCACAGCCGTGACTTGGAGTAAAGTTGTCTGTGTGCTAGGCCACTAACAACAATATCTGTTGCTCTTTACAGCTGCCTGGCTGGTCTGCAGTGTCCCAGCCCACAGTGGAGCATTAATTACTGCTAAACTTGGCATGCTTCAAAGGATTCATAACCGATCGGTCTGGGATGTTTGTTTTTTCTCTCGCCTTGGTGATACTGGTTTGGCCCAGCCTCTGAATACACTCCCTGTTGTGATTTTAAATTTTTTTTTATCCTAAAAGATATATGTTTGTGTCTCTCTTGTTCTCTGTTTATTTTTTTTCTCTTTTCACTCAAACATGCTCCCTCCCCCCCAGCCTGTTTCGCTGCTTGAGAAAGCCGCGCCTCAGTGGTGTCAAGGGAAGCTACAAGCTCACCTCGTTGCGCAAACTAATCTGCTCCGAAATCAGGTGACTGCTGATCTACCTGGCTGTAACCCTGCATGCGCTATTTTGGGCTCTAGATTGTACCATGCAACTAATCTCTAGGCAACGTTCACTCTAGTCCCCTCCCTTAAGTGCGTCCTTGATATTCCTGAGCCACAGTGGGCACATGGAAGTTACTGACCGGTGTATGAGTCTGTGCCTGCCCTATTGATTTCTGATCAGGTGTGTTAATACTGAACTGCTGTTTTCTCCACACACACCCCCCCCCCAAATGAAATGAGGATGAAGAAAGGCTATGCAATAACACCAAGGCAGAGGGTGATGCAGTGTAGTTCCTCCAATTATTCCTTTCTTTTTCTTCTAAGAGAAACAGTCAATTTTAATTATTGCTGTTTCAAAAAAAAAAAAAAAAAGAAGAAAACATTGGAAAAATTGCCTTCTGCATTTCTGCTGTTGAGTAAAGCCAGAAAAAGACCTTATTACTTCAAAAGCAATTTCTAGTTTCGCCAAGTTAAGTTGCAGCATTCTCTCAAGGTAAAATCCTAGTTTCCGAAACGGGCACTGTCCTGGCTCTTGCAGTCTAAATGAACTGTTTCCAGGTGTATGGAGGTTCAGTCTGAGGAGGAGATGAGGTGGGTCCAGACCAGGGAATTTGCACCTCATGTGATATATTTGAACAGTTCAAAGTTGAGGTCATGGTTATGTCATGTGGCAGAACTTGGCCGAACATTTAGGTTATAGCATCTTGAGGGACACGAGAGTATCTCAGAGAAACTGCAGAGCCTAAGAATTTCAATCCTACTTGCATAGGAGAAGTGTGGCTTCCTGGTGAAATCTCCCTTGGTGTTTGCCTTGGAGCTCCTTAAGGGATAAGAGGCAGCTGACAGAAAAGAGTCAGTGAGAAGAAAATGCTTTCAATAGACAAGGGCTAGTAAATCATTACCCGGGCTGGGAGAGCGCCAGTTACCTGCTCACCAGTTCCTGGTGAGCTCATCTGTTCTTACTTGAAATGCTCCTACGTTTTCACATTCCTTGTCAGTGAATGAATTGCGGTTTAGAAACACTAAATTGCTCTCACCTTATGAAGCACGTGGGTTTTTCACAGTCAGTTTATGACTGCAGATCAGGGAAAAGACTAGATTACCACATCAATAAAGCCTGGGGAAGGAACAGCTGCTAGCAGTTCTGCTTAAGATGCATCGCGAAGGGAGGAAATATATGTTCATTCTTGACTGAAGGGAGAAGGACATTTGGCAGCCTGCCGGGGTTTTTCCTGTGCCTCTACCGCCCTGGGAGCGATCTGCGTGGTTGTGGTTCTTGACTGGTCTGTTTGGCTGGTGGTATTTCCGCAGGGCTAGGAAGCAGGTATGGGAAGTTTCTCAAGCCACAAATAAATAAATCAGCTCTTGGGGCGTTTTTCCTTCTCAGACGGCTGGGGTGACGGGGAGTGATACCACTGCCCACAGATTGCCTAGAAAAACAGTACCTACGCGTGCTCCAGCATCCATTGCACTCTAATCTTAGGCTACCGAGAGCTGATCGATAATTTCACTGTACTGGGTGACGTTGCCCTAAAGCAGGTGACAAAGGGGTATATCATCTTTCCACCTGCTGTGTCGTGGGGGTGTTAAGCTCTTGCTAAGTGGCATTAATATTTTCAGTCACCCCAGATATTCTCAAATCAGGTTAAGTCCTTGTTTAAGTTCTTCCTTTTTTACTCTTGAACTAAATAATACTATTGCCAACCTTTTTTATTTCTATTTGTGTGAATCTTTGGGTCTTATTTATTTATGTATTTTGTTAGGGGGCTAACAGGGAAAAAACCTCAATGAAGAATCATAGAATCACAAGGGTTGGAAGGGACCTCAAAAGATCATCTAGTCCAACCCCCCCCGCCAAGGCAGGGCCACCTAGAGCACATCACTCAGGAACACGTCCAGTCGGGTTTTTAATATCTCCAGAGAAGGAGACTCCACAACCTCTCTGGGCAGCCTGTTCCAGTGCTCTGTCACCCTCACAGTAAAAAAGTTTTTCCTTACGTTAACCTGAAGATTAAGAAGATTAGCTTGTATTCTGAACCTGTAGGTTTTCCAGCTTTTCTTCACAAACACAAGCGAGGAAAAATAAAAGGCTTCAGTTTTTATATTTGCGTGACTTCAAGACTGAAGGCATTACTGACAACCCTAAATCTCATTAAGCTCTTGATAAAAGCGGGAAGGCTGATAACACTGCATTTATTGAAGAGCTTCAAGATGTTAAGCCTAAAAATAAGTCCTTGCCCTTACCAGCAGCTGTGTTGCTGTCTTTTCTTCTCTGATAATTTTACAACCTCTGAGCAAAAATGGGGTCAGCAGGACCTATTATTTCTACTGTAAACCCCAGTCCCTCCCTCCAGTGTGCAAACCGCTGGCTTTTTAGGCCTTCACCAGGTACTAACAAAAACAATACAGTGAGGGTTTTCTGTAGAGTCTCCTGAGGGGTTTGCTATTGCAGCTCTCTTTGGTGACTGCTGCTTTTTGAAACAAAAGGGAAAATGGCTTAGAACAGCACATTCTTGTCTTTTTGCTAAGCTCCCCTGAAATGCTGAATACAGACTAAAAAGCAACATCCTTGGTGCTGCAGTGATAAGGGAATGATATGTCTGTCTGTAGGAGAAGGCCAGCACATGGAGTCCTGGGCTGTGCTGCCTTTTGGAGAGACAGGTCTGGCCAGGACTGCTGGGAGCTTGGGCTTGGGGTGGGGTGCCCACCTCTCCTCCTTACCCCCCACCCTGCCCCATGGATGTCTAAACTATTTACTGAGCAGTGTATAATTACCACAGTTCACAGCACAATGTTTGAAGAGAAACGGTCACCAGATTGCCTGAAAGCACCAGGCTGGGTATTCTCAGACACTTGTGAGTGCTGGGATGCACGATGGAGAAATGTGATGGGGAATAACCATCCCCCTGTCACAACTGAACTGGTTGTGCTTGGCACTCTGAGCCTTGGCTAGGGGGAAGGTCAGGAAAGCATTTGTGTTGTCCAGCTCCTGCTCAAACCTTCCCCGTTTTCAGGTGGGGAGGGGACAGGAAGAATTTTCTGAGATCACGTTTCATGGACCTGGACATTAGCTCTTTCTGCCTCTGTTCTCATCAAGCTGGCAAGCATGGCAGCTGAAATAGAAAGTGTGCAGATATGGTCGCAATGGGCTCTGCCCCTGAAACCTATGTCTTTCCTCCTTTCCCCACTGTGCTGCATGAGCTGGCTTTTCTTTTAGCAGGGCTCTTGATCAAGTTGATGTCTGTCTTTGCTCTTTCTGGAAGCAGTCTGGGCTATCCAGTGCCAGGACTCCTGCTTGAAAGCAAGATAAATCCCACTGGTGAGAAGATCCCTGGGCTGCTGAAGGAGCGAAGAATTTATTCAATGCTGTACCTGGGACTGAGAGCACTAGCTGAGCCCAGGCACTAGGTGGATCCCTGGTTCCTACAGCTACTCTAGAGTGAACGTTGCCTGTTGCTGATTTTGCTGTTGCCTCGGGATGTCACAATATTCACACATTGCTTTCCTAGGTTCTTTGACCTTCTGAACAGGTAAAGGAAAAAGGGAAAAACTGCTATTAATACTCACTGTATCTGAAAAACTAACAGCATTCAGCTGTGCCTCATCTCCCAGCTATCCCATCTTCTGGGTTGATTCTGCTTCCAGTCTAATTTGGAAATTAGAGTAAAATAAAGCCAGAGGATGGACTGGGATTTTTTTTTTTTCCTCCCTGTAAAATGGTTGCTTTAGAAACATTCATTCATAGAGGGGCTTTAAGGCAGAATGATTCTTTGTGATCATTGTCTGTGATCCAGCATAAGCTGTGTCTCTGTTTAAATGGGCTTTTTGTTTGTTCTGTGCACACTCTTTCGAAATGTTGAGGTTTTCAGTAAGCGTAGCAGTGAAATACAAGGGTTTCTGGGGTGGAAGCATCATGGCCCCTTCTTCCCCTGCCTGTTCCTCACAAAGTCTGCTTAGCTTTTGAATACCTCTCACTTGTGTCTTTTTCTGGTGGAAACTTTCTCTTCTGATCTTGAGTACAAAGGCAGCCTTGCCTTTGGCAGCAATGGGCAGCTCTGAAAGTTGGAGCTAGCTGGAAGGTAGGAGGCACTGTGACTTGCTCATAAGTCAGGAGAGAAATGTATAGTGTAAAGATCCTACACAACACTGTGAGGAACAGGATTCTGAACTGCAAAATATTTTTAAGTCCTTTGTCCCATCCATCTTACCTTTGTGTGTAGCTGTCACTGAGGAGCAGTAAGCTGGATTTCTTTAATTAAACTGGAACAAGGAAGATAAAACTTCATTTTGTAGCAAGGGTAGGAATCTGACTGCAGGCTGGTAGAAAGATCCAGTTCCCCAGTGCCTTCGGGCTCTTTGCAGAGCCCTGTGGTGTCGTGACGTTCCTGCCGTTGTCACGCGGCATTCGTGCTGACCTTCGTGTTAAGACGTGTCACCAAGTTGTTCATGCAGGAATTTGCCGTCCTGCATCCCACTGCACAGGGTTATGGGAGAACCTTGCTGTTGCGAATTACAGAATAGAAACACTTTAATTATCAAGCTTTGGGTTTTAAGTCAGGGTACTGAAAAGAGGAAGAGGTTACCTAGGACAAATGTGGGAAGAGGCACGTGCTTGTTGCTGGTGTCAGCTGTCAGCAGCAGAAACAAGGATCATCCTTTTTATCACTGAAACCTGGCAGAGTTCATGTACTAGTGTTGGGATCTGTCAGTGTCTAGGTCAAATGAATAGATCAAATTTCAACTCTCAACTGGGAGAAAGAGGTCCTGTACAAGGCATATTTCCTTTGGGGTTGGTGGCCAACAGCCAGCCAGGGATTGCTCTTGTATTAGATCCTCACTGATGAGAGTATGTGAGACTGCTGAAACCAAGACCTGCTCACGCACTCCAGCTTGGCCTCCTGCTGGCACAACTCATGCTTTGCATACCCTTCCTTGCTTCTTCAGTCAACTTTGTGAGAGCTGTATCAGCCAAGGATGCAGACCTCCTCCCTTCCTCAGAAGAGCTGGGGCTTTGGCATGGCCTTACCTGAGTAGAGAGAGTCCCCAAAAGGGAGGACTCTTCAACGCCATTTGGGATGGATTTCAACTCTTTCAGAGACCTGGCAAGGGGCAGGGGGCACTATTATCTTCATCTGTATCCAAGCTGGAGGCTGAACTGCCTGACCAACTCCATTCAGTTTTTGAAGCCAGGGAAACATACAGAACTTAAAACACATTAGTGGATGTTTGAATTATTTTCTGAGTATCCAAACAGGGAAATCCATTGAGAGAAAACCTGAGAGTAACACATGCAAACTGAAGGGGCATCAGGTCACTTGTGATGCAGCTCTGGTTTCTGGGAGACTTATTTGGGATGGGGATTATCCCATGCCAGAATTTTGCCTGGTCTCCCAAGGAAGTCAAAAGAGTCACAGTTGCCCCAGTCCTGCAGGGTACTTGTCTGTGCTGGAACTGACAATCTCCTTTTTCTGTTATTAAGGCTGAAGAAGAGTTAGTAAAGGCTCAGAAGGTGTTTGAAGAGATGAATGTTGATCTGCAGGAGGAGCTGCCTTCACTATGGAATAGGTGAGTGCTAGAAGTTTTCCGAAGGGCTGGTCAGAAGGAAGCTAAGACCCAAGCTCTTGTATCACAGTTCTCCTTAGCTTGGGCTGGCTCTTGTTTTCTGGATCATCTCAGACAGTCTGTCCTAGGATTCCCCCCAGCCAGGTTCACCCTGGGCTTTCTGTGCTGTGCTTTGCTTCATGATCCTCATGAAAAACTCGGTTTTACCATAAAGAGAAACTGTGTTTCTCTGCTTTGACTGATTAATCCCTTTGCCCTACCAACTCTGCCCAACTTTCCTGGGCAGTGGCCCCAGCTTCTCCTGTGGACAGCAGGCAGAGCTGGCTGGGTCACTAAGATTTTGGGTGTGTAGTTAGCTGGCTGGAAGGAATATCTGCAGCTGAATGGGTATGTCAGCTGACTGATAAAAGGGGAGATATCAGAGGGGGTTTGTACAATTACTGTGGTTGGAGAGAGCCAAGAGGTGATTCTTTGATCACTGTGTCTTGCCGTGCAAGCTTACGAGCACCCGGTGAAGCAGCAGGTTTAACACAAGAAGGAGGATGAGAGGACAGGTTGCTCTGCTTTGGGTGAACAAAGATGAGGGAAGGATTCTGGTGTGGCTGCCCTCTCCTGCCCCCAAATGTGCCCCTGGCTATGTGACACAGGACCCAGTGTGGAACTAGTGGTTATAACTGTCCTCTTGTGCTCTATTTAACAAAATATAGTCCGGGCAGAGGAAGATGGGCTGAGAGAATAAGATGACTTGAGAGACCATGGATTTGTCATACCAGTGACTATGGTGATGAAAAGGCAGGAGAGAGAGACAAATCAGCATTAGCTTGCAGGGTGAACTTGGAGAGCAGCAGAAGCTGATGTGTGGGGAGACCGCAGTGGAAAGCAGGCAAAATACTCCTGAGAGTGGCTTAGTTTCTTATTTTTAAATGCAGTGATCATGTCTGGGTGGCAACAGGGTGGGAAAGCAAAGTGGTGCTGTCTGCCCCCTTTCCTCCCAGCCTGCGTTGGGACTCTTTGCTCAAAGCAGCATGCAGATCTGACCGAGGAAGGAGCTGGGAGGGATACAGGCATCACGCTGGTTCCATGTGCCGAACAGTGATGCTGCTGGCCTTAGAGAGCATCTCCCTCCTGCTGTTGCTGCTCCAGCTGGGTGCTGGTGCAGCACTCTCTGGCAGGCTGGCTGGAGGAAGGAGGGCAGCAGGCAGCTGCTGGGATTTTAAGGTGCCACAGGTTGTTCACAGGCTCCTGCTATCCAGCCGATCCTTCTGCTTTCCTGTTGCTCTCAGTGCCTATCCTGTGCTCTCTTGCTCTTCTGCCCCTGAAGCAAACAGTTCATGCTTTTTTGCTTCCCCCGGTGCTGAGGGACTTCAGAGTGAATTAATATTTGTCCTCCTGCCAATTCCCCCAGCTCTGCCCACACTCCATCTGTGTCACAGCCTCTATCCTTTTCCTTTCTATCACCAGCTCTTTTTTTTTTTCTTNGCTGTTTCAGTGAGCATTCGGTGACCGCAGAGCTTCCAAGACAAGTCTCAAACTGTGGCAGATACCTTGCATGTTAATTCAGTGTGTTTGGGTTTGAGGTTTTTTTGGTCTCTTTTTTTTTTTCTTTCCTTTTTTTTATTTTATTTATTCCTCTCCCCCCTCCCTCTGCACCTCCCTCTCCCTTTAGCCAGCACAAATTCAGATCCTACCCCACCTGGCCTCCTCATCACTTTGGACGTGTTTGCCCCACATCTCGCCTTTGCTCCATCATTCCTTCACACTTCTCTGCTGCCATTCTCTTCCAGAATGTACTGGACCTGACAGAATTGAGTTTGAATGGGAGTGGTGGGTGGGAGATGGCAGAAGGGGCAGAATTGGAAGGTTTTGGGAGAGTACTGTGTCCGTTAAGTTCTTCTGTCTCATTTTTCATTTGGCAGTCGTGTTGGTTTCTACGTCAACACATTCCAGAGTATAGCAGGCCTAGAAGAGAACTTCCATAAAGAAATGAGCAAGGTAAGGCAACTAACAGCTTATACTACTAATATACCCTCTTGTCACTGTTATCAAAGAAAGAAAAAAAGAAAGCAAAAAAAAAAAAAAAGGAAAACCCCAAATGACAGTAGAAAACAGCATTTGCCCTATGTCAGAGAAAAATGTTAACACTTAGGTTTTTTTCTAAGCCACCTGGGAGAAAGGCTGTCTGAGATAGCCGTGTAAAGGGATGGAGCACAGGGGAAAGACTGGAAGAGTTCAAGGCCAGGTTGGATGAGGCTTCGGGCAACCTGGTCTACTGGAGGGTGTCCCTGCCCATGGTGGGGGGATTGGAACTAGATGATCTTTGAGATCCTTTCCAACCCATGCCCTTTGATGATTCTGTGACTACAGGGCTATGCAGCAGTGGGGTGTTTGTGTCACTTAGCAGAGGTCATTTGCAGATCCACAGAAGGAAGAGAAGCTGCTTTCAGGCCTATCTCTTGCTGCCTTTTTTAGTTCATCTATGTTATGGATCTGTAACCTATAACCTGGGCACTCGTAGCCTGGTTTCTGTTTGCTGCCTCCTCTGCTGCCTGACAGCAAGTTGCTGTGAACCCTCATCAATCTAACTGTGGGGATGAAAACAGCAGGGAATCTGCCAATCTGCAAGTTTCAGAAGACTGAGACCTGCCTTGGTCTGGTCCCTCAGGAAGGCACTTCCCAGCAGTACCTCTCTGCTTTGGCTTCTTTCCTGCCCTGTGACCCGAAAGAAGGCATCTGAGTGCTTAGCATGGCCCTAGCGTGTGCTACTGGTTGGCCACGAGCTGGGAATCACAGCAGTAAGAGATGGTGATGGCAAGCTGGATCCTGGTGCTCTGTGCCAGTGCCCATCAGAGACCTCAGGAGCAGTCTGTGGGAAAGCCTCCCGCTGCCACTTTCATTTCCAGATACGTTCTTGTTTTTCACTTGAAAGCTAGAGAAGTCTGTAAGCTGCTCCTAAGAGTTGCACGCCCTCAGTAAATGTTGCACTAATCTTGCTGAGCGACTGAGAGCCCAGCTGGAAAACTCTTGTCTTCCCTCCCCAGTGTCATCCTGACAACAACGCAGCCGCTAAGCAACAAGCAACATTATAGTCCTTCAGTTCCCAGCAGCCAGGGGCCCTCTGCCTTGGTGTAATGCAACCATGTGGAGCCCATGACGTTTTATGGGGACATTTCCAATTAATAACCTGCTCTCTTCCACCGAGGAATGGACTGATTGTTAAGAATAGGGAGGATTGTTATAATTATCAGTTTGTTGCTGTTAACTTATATTCAGCAAAACATTGGAAAGGTGCTTGTTAGACAGGAATTCTCTTCTTGTATCATGTCTTGGATTTTTCTTTCCTGAGGAGTTTTGTAGGAGAGCAGGGCTTTTGCTTTGTTCCATAAGAACCATCTGTTTCTTGTTACTGCTATAACATCCAATTAACTGCTGGTGTTGCTGGCACGATGCCTTCAACGTTGATTGCGTTGGATCTCTCCTCCTACCAATGATAAATCTGGCATTTCATATTGTTTATGAATTGGCTGTTTCAGAATAGGAGTGTCTGGAGTGAATATTCCAGCCTTTTGTGCCAGGGAGAGTTTAACCCCTGACAGAGCATTTCTGCAGAGATACCCAGGTCCTGCCCAAACCTAGATGGCCCAGGCAGCCTGTGAAGGCAAGGCCTGTTGTTGACTGGGAGTCCAGCTGCCTTTGTCTCCACAGCTGAAATGGCCATATCCCAAGCTTTATAAGCGGGTCTGAGGAGCAGCTTTGGCTACAAATCCAGGGTGAAGCTTCAGTTCTAGCACTTAGACCCTTAGGTAAACACTCTACCTACTTCTGCAGTGGTACCTGCAGCACACTGGTGGGGGCAGGTGATGGAGAAGCAAGGAGGATGATGTGTGAGGGACACAGCGTTCCCACAAGGTGCCAGCAGCTCTTTGACAGTTTGAGTGCTCTAGCATTTCATACCCCACAGAGGAGTGGAAACAGATGCAGGGCTGTCTTCTCCTGGGATACCTGATGTCCAGCACATGTCCAGCACACGCCTGTGTGTGATCAGCCTGTGCAAGCCAGCTCAGACTCTCACCTGGCACTTTGGCTCTTCTCTCAGTCTTTTTCTTTCTTTTGTTTTTGTATTTTGCAGTTGAACCAAAACCTCCATGATGTCCTGCTGGGTCTAGACAAGCAGTACTCAGGCAATGCCTTCCCGGTTAAAGCACAGCCCAGGTCAGTAACTGTGGGAGTAGTGCCTTTCCCTCAGCAGGGGAGGAGGGACAGAGATATCTCTACTAGGGATATAGAAAACTCCATGTTGTCAGTTTGGGAGTGATTTGACTACCTGCATATAGTAGCCAGTGCCTTCCTGAGACTCCCTGGAGCATGTCCGGGGTTGCATTTAGGGCTGGGGGACACAATGCAATACCTCTTACATTTCTAGAATATAATCTGGAAGCCTAAACTTTCACTAGGTGCTGATATTCAGGCAACTGACTCTCAGGTCTGCTTTTTTAAAGTCAAATTCCAGGCACTGACATGTAATACTGAGCTGCCCTTCCTTCTGGGTCCAGTTGCCAGCACCTGTCCTGTTCTGTCGCTCAAAAGCTTCCACCATGTGCCTTGTGAGCTTGAGCACCGAGCGCCCATTTGTTTCCCCAGTCTCCTCTTTGGCCCTCCAAACTTGGAACCACCCATTTGTGAAAGCGTTATGTCCCTCTGCATACCCAGCAGAGGTGCCTTTCCTCTGTGTGCATTATGGAAGTAGTTGCAGCCTCACCAGCATGAGGCCTCCTGCTCTCAGAGCACTTCCAATCTGCACGTTATGCAAGGAGCGAGTGTCCTCCTGGCCTTTAGTTTTCTTTCCTCAGCTGGGTCCAGTCCTGTGTGGTTAAGTGCAAGTCTGCACATTCTCTAGCACTGAGAGGGGAGGGAGAGGTCGGGCTCTGGATCAGGCTGTCTGGTTCCCATCCAAATGCGTGAGTGATGAAACAGCATCAGACTCTGGCTTCCAGCTGCTGCTAATCCCACGTGCCGGGTGAGCAGGAGCACAGCCCAAGTCCTCCATTGGTGTATTGTTGGAGGGAGGAGGTGAAGTCATCGTAAAGTAAGGAACAAGCTGTGGTTTGAGTGCATTGATTTGGAAGGGCTAGATCAGCTATTGAGACCTCTGTGCTCCCTTGCCTCTCCTCCCAGTTTAACCTCCTGTTGCAGTTGTACATAGACGACTTGCGTGTCTTGTTCCAGCAATGTATGTGGTGTTTGCCAGCTCTAAAAAAAGAAGACATTTGAGTTGAATTTGGCCCCTGAATTTTGGATTGCTAACACCAAATTTCCAAGGTGCTAGTGGGAATGCTTCTTGTGAAAATAGTATCTTAGCATGTGGTGTCTGTTGATCATCACAACCCAACAAAACTGAAGCCTTGTGAGTAGGCCACGGTGCCCATCCTCTTGCTGCCATGTGCCATGTTGCCTCTGATAGCAGCGTCCCCGAGGGTCCTTGGAAGAGGATGAGACAACAGGACAGGTGAAGGCTGTAGCCATTGCTTTGTCCAGCTCCTTCCTCCTCCTTACCTACTTCTTCAAGGAAGTGATCGCAGGCTGTAGCGACAGCCTGGCCCAGACATGTTCATTGTTGTTGTGGCATGAGGCTTTTACCCTGAAAGAGTTTCCAATGTATAAATTGTCTGTACTCCAGATTCCCGGTCCCACAAACTGCTAGCTTCATCTGAGGCTGTAACGGGTGTCTCAGCTGCAGTTCTGTGCTCTTTGGCTGGCTACGAGACTACATGGCCCTGAAAATGAGTGCACACGCAGAGGTCCCTGTGCGGGTTGCAGTCTGAGTGCTGCTGCTTCATCACTTACTCCCTGCATCTCGGCTGAGATGCCAGACCTGCCCCAGAGTGACTTTCTTCCCCCCGAGCAGGGTGTCGTAGGAGGATGTAGCAAAGGTTTGCCAGGATAGTAAATATGTTCTGCAGTGACCGGGAAATGCTGTGAGGCACTTGTGTCTCTCCTGCACATCTGGCCTCTCATTGTGGCACGGGGCTGGAGATAGAGCGTGCACGGAAGAAATAGCCCTTGCTGATCTGATTGCTCATTGTGGTCTGCAGTAGGAGCAGATGCTTCCCCAACCCTTCTCTACTGGGAAGGGGGTTGGATATGGATACAATGGCAGGAAATTAATGAGGAGGTGTGAGAAGAGAGGCGATTATCAGTGCACGTCATTATGGCATTCATGGAAGGCCCTACAGAAATATTACTGTGGCTGATGAATCTGATGCTACCTGTGTAGCACAGTAGCACAGAGCAGCTGATATATTTCTGGGAACCTCAGACATATGATTGGGATTTGTTTCTGGAAGAGTTTGAACATTCAGGGCTCAGATGCCTAGAAGACCTAGGAGATCTGTAGTGTTATCCTGGTATGATTGGCCTAACAGGAGAAAGACGTACTAGGAAAGCTGCTGATTAGCTTCCACGTATAAGACTGAGCACAGATCCTGTAAGTAAAGAAGAATGGGAAGCTTGTTCCTTGTGTACCAATATTTACAGGGGAGAGTGGGGAGCTGTGATTACCTGTGAAAAATGACATTTACGGTTCTCTGCTGGTCTGTACAGTTTCCTTTTTCTTCTTCTCGATGTGCACCCGGGCCCCGTATTGCAAAAAGCAGGGAAAACTAGTTTGCTCACATATATGTAGATCTTTGACAGGCACAAAAAGCCCTCTCCTACCCTCTCCAAACCAGGCCATAGCTTTCGAGGAACCAAGGGAAATGTATAGGTGTTTTGTGTGTGTATCTGTGTGTGAGAGAGAGAGAGAGTGGAGATCTTGTCATCTTGATTACAGTGAGCTTTGTGGCACCAAGGGAATGGGTGCTTGGAAGTGTAACTTATCCTCATTGGTTTGACTGTGCCATCATGTAACGGAAATGATTTGCGTGCCATCCTCAACAGAAAGAAAACTAAACTGTTCGCCAGGCTGAGGAAAAAGATGAGCAGGTACCGGTACGGAGAGCAGCATTCAATACTTGTTTGGTTTAGTTCCTAAAACTGGAGAGGCTGTTGCTGGACTCTAACAGCCTGGCACGTGTTAACCCTGTGATGGGAAAGGGGTCCTTTGCATGATACGATGTGTTCATGGCCTGCTGGGTCCTGCTGAGATCTCTCTGTGTCTGGATAATCCCATTAACTGCTTGTGTGCCTGGTTTGAATCTTGCTTCTTTTCCTATCTAAGCAGGCAGTGTGAAAGCTCAGACATTGTCTGTTTGGGTGGTTTTGTGTGACTGAATGTGTGGTGATGGGTTTTCCATGGGAAGTAAGGGCAGTTTTGGTGATTAACAGCTTCTGGTTTTACGTAGTGGGGCTTGCCCTTTTGAACAGGTCTGAAATGCCTCATTCTCATTCCCTGCCTGGCCAGGGAGGACCACGAGGCAGGTCTGTCACATTCAGAAGTCCTGTCCCATCTACCTGTTGCAACTGGGAGGATGATGAGGTGGAAGAAGGACACTTCCAGCTTTACTCCTTACTTCCTCTGTTCGTGAGGATCCTCACTGTCTTGCTCCATCCATTTAAAAATTTTGTGCAGGGCTGAAGGAAAAGGAAGTCAGTTGTCTTTGTTTAAAGAGTAACGTCAGCATCTTGCCTTTCAAGACATGATGAATAACTGGATTGCTACAATGCCTAGAGTTACCATAGCCAAGGTCAAGGATTCTGACAAGAACATGCTCTGGAGCAAAGTGGGAATTGCTGTTTGATGTCATGGAAACTTCTTCTAATTTTTGTTTTTCTTAGTATTTGTGTTGGTACTCCCTCCATGAGGCCTTTATGGGAAGAAAAATATTAAATTATAATTCTCAATATTATGTCCTGCCAGCAATAAAAGCAAGTGCTGGTGGATTGGAATCCTTGCTTTTCTGATCCTGGCTTTCCACTGGCTAGGGCAAGTCACACAACCCTTCTCTTTGTCTCTGCTCTGCATCCTTCTAAAGTGGGAGGTTGGAGGGTGAAGAATGGTAATTTCACAGGGAAGTTGATATGCAAATCTTGATTTTTATATCCTCAAATGGAAAGAGTAAAGGAATGTCTTGTGTTGTTGGTATTCTGAGGTTTTCTGCTGTAGGAAAAGGATTCACTGGGGTACTCTGGATGTCCATCTCTGGTCTTTGGTTGGACCACTGCACTAGGCAGGAGGTTTAATATTTCAAATCACTGAGAACAGGTGGGTGCTACAGCAGAAGAAGAGCTGGTAAATCTCATCTCCATGAGCCCTAGCACAGCGTCCTCCTGCTCTGCCCTGGTAAAGTCCAAGTAGCCCAGCAGTTAAGGTACCTCACCTGACCTGTGCTGGGGGTTTCTGTTGTTAGAGCATCTGCTGGGGTCACAGAGAAATGTGCAGCACCTCGTGCAGGGAAAGGAGAGTCTGGGACTCAGACACTCCTTGATCTGCAGCAAGAATATACGCTTGTGGCACCATATGTTTGGGTATGTGGGTGCTTTTGCTACTTCCCCCTCTACTCCCCTGCCTTTTTTTTTAAAAAAAAAACCACAAAAATCAAACAAAAACCAAAACCAAATAATGCTTTAGCCTGCTTTGGTGCTAAAAAATAAATTACTTAAGGCCTGTCTGAGCCTTAGCTGAGATGCCAACCATTTTTTCCTTTTTAACTTGAGAAATTGGCAGGAAGTATCTGGTCTGTTTTTACCATATTGGAAAGTAGGTTTCATCTTCTAACGTAGGATTGTTACAAGCACACAGGAACCCCATCTGCAGATGTTATTTTGCTCTTTCAGAACAGATGAGGCAGCACCATGAGGGGTCTGGGAGCTCAGCAGCACTAAAAGAGTCTGGGGGATTTTGGCTTTCCCTTCAGCTGCAGTAACTGCATTAGACCCTGTTCCCAGCTCTCTATTTGCAGAAGAAAGTTGACACCCCCTTCCCTGCCCTGCCTGATATTCCTGGATTTGGCATCACTTCCCAATTGCTTATGGGAAGGAAAAAGAGAGAGCAATGACCTTGTTGTTTTGACTTGTTTTTACTGTGGTGCTCATGTTTGGTCAGCAGGGACAGTCCCCACACTCTTGCTTTTCCCTCTGTGTCCTGGAGTGGTCAGTTTGGAGACAGGACTTTGCTCTGCGTGGGCAGACCCATGAAGGACAGAGGATCCCGGTGACAAGTTCACTTGTTGCTGGTTGCACTGGCTAAATGCGTGCAAAGCAACAAGTGCAGGAACGAAGGTGCTCCTCAGGGGGCTGGAAAAGTCTCAGCCAAAATTAGCGCTGGCATTTTCCTAGGGGGATCAGCCAACACACCCAACAAGCTGTAAATAGGAGTGACTTAATGAAAGCTTTAGTGTGGGGTGCTCTCAGCCTTGGTGGGATGAAGGGAAGAAACTGGGCTGCTTCTTGTGGGAGTCTTTTAGCAATATATCTCCAAATTAAGTCACTGCCAGGCACCAAAAACAAGGCACTAGAAAGGTGTTTCACAGCCTTTAGAAAATAAGCCTGAACTCCTTTTTCCTTGGGAGAAATGGCCTCTTCAGGTCCCTAGAAGGAAAAGTCTACTCTTGTGTTGGTAGGCTAGCTGATAGCTACTAGTCCCAATATTCCCAGTGTAGTCAGGGCATCTGCTGAGTGCTGGCAGTCTAGCGGTAGATCACCATGGCCCCCATCTTCTCCAAAGTGCTCTCAGCTTTAGGCAAGGTAACATGCATTTTGTTCCCCAAGTCTGGCATCAGAGGACATTTTCTGTCATTTCCTGCTCTTCCCTGGGGAACCCCATTTCGAGCAGGACTTCCTTACCTTCACCCTCCAACTGTTAACTTCTTTTAATGTGTAGCACAACCTTGTCAGTTTTGCAGAATCCTTCACACAACTGACTGTTCTGAAGTGATTTCTGGGGATCTCTGAGGAAGGATGCTGTAGGCATATCCAGTCAAACTGCAGAGCTGCAGGGGTTGGCATAGGTGTTCTTTAGTGGCTCCTCTTCCCTTTTGCCTCTTCCTCTGCCTCCTTTTCCCTGGTGTGTGTGCCTCTGGTTGCGAGTTGCTGTCGGAGAACGTCATTGGGTTTGTTGCATCATGTTGGTGTGCTGCTGGCATCAGTGTCATCAGAAACATCCGACCTGCATGCAGACCTGAGAACAAGCGCTTTGTGGGGAAATGTGTGTTTGGGGTGTGGATGCGGGGAGAAAATGGGGGGAAGTGGGTGAGGGTGAAGTGAATGAAGAGGGAACGGGATGGGGAGCTTGAAAGCTGGAATGCTGAGCAGGGGCAGATGCTTGCTTGTAAGGGGAGGTTTGTTGAAATGCCTTGCTGTCCTTTCCTCCTCTTGCTGTCCCCCTACTCATGAGCATTTAGGAATGAGGCCATCATGCATGTTAGCCGATGACCACCACACCTCGGGCATCCAAGTGTGAGTGGATGTGTGTGTCTGGAGCTCGGGGCTCTCTTGGGACAGAACAAAAAAATCAACTTGATGTCCATGCAGAATCAGGTCTGCATTGCTCTAGTCCTGGGTCTGTGCTAGGATTTGTTGTCTCAAGTTTTAGGAAAGTATCTGTTCCTTTCAGCCTCCTCCCAGGGCCTTTAACTTAACAAGAAATGTATTTTTACAAGTGGAGGCAAATATCACTCCCTGTAGATGAGATTGCACAGCTCTTTTGCAATATTCTGTAATACTCTGTTTTCAACTGTGTGTAGTTTTGCCAAACTAACAACTTCTGTTAAAATGTCCCCTGCCAGTGTCTGTGCTTCTGCGTGACTTGATATGAATTGATTAGTTGCTTTTTGGAGAGCTGAATTTCAGCCAAGATGACTCAGCTATTCCTGAGAATTAGGCTGGGGAAATGGTTTTACCTTTATCCCTGTTGAAATTGTTTGGTCACCAACTTCTTACTACATCTCTTGTGATTCAGTACTTTGAAGCACAGACTTACTTGACATTTGGCCAGGGCATGCCCTTAAGGAAAGGCATGTGCCTCTTGCCATTTCTTTGAAAAATCTGTCCAAATCTGGCCAAGTTATGAACAAATAAATGTCATTGGCATATGCTCCTTGCATCTTAATTCCCTGAAGTATCCCTTTTGACTGTGTATCAGAAACAGTCCTGGAATAAGGACCAACTGGAAAGGCAAGGGCAGAAGAGGTTCAGCGTTGAAAACAAGGCTGGAGAGACTTTCTGTAATAGAGAAATCTTTATTAGTAGCCAGAATCTCACTGTTTCTTTGCTGTCTGGAATGATCTGTGAAACCTCTGGCTACTGTGCCTCTTTTCCAGCTTAGCCAGTTAGAGGAATACGATATTCTACGATTACAGCCTTAGTTCAAGTGTTGCAAATCTATTAGTCATAACCCATGCAGGTATCAGTACTCTACCACATAGAAAAGATCTTATCTGTAGAATTTAAAACTAAATGAGCTGCAGAGAATTGCCTCCCTTATCTGCTTCCGCAGTATTAAAAGCCTATGACTTTATGTTAGGCACTTACATTAGAATCTAGCAGAATTAAGGATGCTTGCTTGGTTTTTTGGTTTTGTTTTTCTGTGTCTGAGGCAAAGTATATCCATGCAGTAGGAATTTAGTGAGTAGCCTGCTGCACAGTAATGCTGCTGCAGTGTGTTGGACTGCAAATGACTCAGCAAAGCTGTTTCTCAGAGGCTTGTAAAGGCTTCTAGTGTCTTCATCACGTGTCTGGGCAGTGAAGCAAAGAGATGGAGGCCACTGATCTGCACTGGTTAGCACAAATCCTCCTAGGCCTGGCTCAGACTTCTCTTCTCTCTCTTTCTCTTTCCCTCTCTCTCCCTTTGTCTCTCCGCTTCCTTCAGTGACACCACCCCAGCGAAAGCAAATAAAAGCCCCTCGCCTCCACCAGATGGATCTCCCATCACCAGCCCTGAGACCAAGACTGTCAACCATGAGCTGGAACCGTCCACTTTGGAAGCGCCTGGGGCAAGCATCCCAAAGTCACCATCTCAGGTAGTGTCCCCGTGACATTGACCATGTCTCTGCAGTGTGACCACTGATGGCACAAGCTCTGTGAGTCAAAGACATCCATCAGTTGCTTTTTTGGACCTTTTCCTGCTACTGAGCACAGATAATATGACATGACTGTTGTTCTCCTTCACTGGTTCCTGAGAATGCGAGTTGGTCATTGGTCATGTCTGTATCATATAGGGAAGAACTTAAGCTGTCTCTGAATACCTCTACAGGGGGAAGGCCAGTAATACATTTTGCTGTCTGGTAGGATGGCTAAGAAGATCCAGGAAAGGATGGAGTTGTAGCTGGGCGAGAAAGTTTGTTCTTTACATTTGAATTAACCTGTGGAATTAAATGGTACAGTTTCTTCTCAAGAACTTCTGTGTCTGAGGAAGGTTCAAAGTAAAAAGCTTAATATTGCTAAGGAGAACATCTGTACTTTGCGTGATGTTTTACTTTAATCCCAAGATAAAATATTATGCTAAAAATAAAGGCAGTATATTCTTATGCTATGAAGCAATAAGGTGGGTACAAGGAAGAAGGCTGTTATGTGGAGTCTGATACCTTCCACGCGTCCTTTGTTAGTTCATCCTTTCCTTACACAGGAGATATGCAGCGACATGTCTAAAATAGAAGATGTAGCTCCTGCTACTCAACATATGATATGTTTTGCTTTGGGATTTAAGGAAAGTAGAACATTTGGTTCCTCTTCCCATCCCTCTATTGCTGAGTGGAGGAAAAGCTTAGTAGAGAAAATTAGTAACTAGGCCAAATTTATGTCTGGTGCCAATCCTTGCGTTTCAGCAAGTGGGACACCAGGGAGGAGTCTTCCAGGAAGAATTAAAGGCGAGAGGGATTCTGGCCAAACTGGTAAAAGAAAACCTATTGCTTCTGAAAAGAGACAGGTGCAACCCAGAGCTTCCTTGCTGTTGTCATAAGTAGCAGTGTGATTCTAAATCCAGGCCTGTGGTGTAGGCTGTCTCCTGTTTCTGGGTAGCCTCTCACAATATTTTTCACTCCACTGCATTTTTGATTTTCAGGAGTATCTAAGGACAAAAAGAGGATGTTTGTACGTTTGCAAAAGGGTCTTTTCCAGCCCTGTGAGATGTGTGGATGCCTGGCAGTGTCTTTTCCGGACTTCTCAAGGGTCTTTGGACCGCTCAGCATTGCACAGCCTAGAGCGGCTTTGCTACCACCCTGGCTAGGACGTTGGAGTAGCGTGTCTGTATGGGGGAGAGAGGACAGTGCATCCAGAATTGCCTTCCTGTTTTTTCAGAGATTGCCATAACTTGATTAGAATTTGGAACATGAAATGATACAGATTTATTGAGCTGTTCACTACAAACATCACTCATTCTGCCTGTGGACTTGTCTTGCTGAGTTTGGCTTCTCCCCTATCCTTTAAATAGCACACGCAAGCCTTGTTTTTGCCAGCCTGCAAGTGTTTTCTCCTTCACTTGCTGCCTTCCTGCCCACAGGAATGGGGCTGGAGGCACCTCTTGTCGAGCAGGCAGAATGTTCCAGTGCAGCCCTGGCTGGAACCTCAGATGGGCCGCAGGCGAGGCTGAAATGGTGTTTGCAGCTGATGCTGCCACCGTCTGGCAGCTCTTTCCCAATCTATATTTAATTCATCCTCCCAGGCCTCGCAACAAGAGCTCCACTCCATGTTCATACTGGATGCTAAGAGATGGAGCGGGCTCCGGAGGGAGGGAAGAGAGGGACAAGGGATTCATACTCCAAGCCAAGCCTGGTGTCTGTATGGATAAAGTCTAGAAACTAAGGATGTATCAGCTTGCCAGCCAGCTAGAAAACACAAGTGTCTGCTGAAATCTCCACAGGTGTCGTTACTTCTGACGTATGGGTGAATGATCTGCTCTAGGGAGGCTTGGGGCCTCGTCCTCTGGGGCAGGATGGAGCAAAAAGCAACAAGTACAATTCCCTGGCCTCTTCCTGTCTGAAATACTAATGCAAACCATAAGCAAAGGCTGTGGAGAGAAAGGCAGCAAAACAGGAGAGACCAAATAAGTACTCAGTAAATGTCGAACTGTTCCCTGTGCCAAAGAACAGCTCATTTACTGCCCTTTAATTCTCAAAAGCAGCTTATTTCTGTCTTTTGGAGGAAACGACTGCTATCAGCTCTCTGCACTGAATAGTTTGGTGATGACACAGGACTTCAGGGGTCTCTGAAATTTCAAAGGTCAGACTTTTGCTCTCAGTTACACCACTGAAACACTGTAATGACACTTCTGAAATCAGTGCAGCTATGTTGAATTTACACACATGAAGCACTGTGGGATCCAAGTCAGCAGAAAATTTTTAGAGGATTTGTTTTATTCTGGGTGGCAAAGTTGTTCGTGCTTGATGAATTTTCCGGTATAATCCAACATCAAGATAGAATCCTGTTGTCTTTGAAATGTGGTTTTAGACTGCTGTTGGAGGTAAGCCTGGACACCGTGAAAGTAGTGGTCTCCAAGACACTAATGCATTGGAAGGAAGGAGACTGACTATTTTAGAGAAATGGATAGCGGCAAAGTCAGGATCTTTTTGACTTAGAGTTTGTAATTGGAGCCTCCCATTTTTGCAGATTGTGACTCTGTGCTGAGAAAAGCGTTTCCCTGAAATTTCTGGTCCCATGTTGCAACTGGCAAGCAGGGGATTTTCAGGAAGGGATTGTTCTCAGGAAATATGGACACACCACCTTCTGCAAACAGTGAAAAGTTGGAAGAGAACACACTACTGTCATTATTTCCCTTAGCCAGCTATTCAGTGGAAAATGTGTGATTGCATACTCACTCGCACTCTCTAAAGTAGGTTATCCCAGTAGAAAAGTGGGCATATCCTTGGCAATCTGAATAAATGCCATGTAGAGCTCAGTTATATGCTGGAGGAGTGTGAACACGGGACTAGGATTCGGGGATTGATGTGTTTCGGATCTCTGCCTGACACTGATATTCTGGGTTCTCATTATCAAGTCTCTGAGCCTTGCTGCCTTGGGATCCTCAGTACGATGAGAAGATCAAGTAGCTCTAAATCAAAACGGAAATACATTGTTACTGCTGAGTATTGCTGTGGTGCTGGGAACTTGTATGGCTGCTTTCTTCCAACACAGCAGCAACTTCTCAAAGTTTGATTTGATTTAGAAATGGTTGTCGAGGTTTGGCCACAGGAAAATGTGAAAAGGATGTGGATGGGTTGATCTCAGGGAGAGTCTACCACAGCTTCCCATGGGATTGTGGATGCAGTGTCAGGCTGAGTCTTTCAGCATGATGGTGTTAGGATGGGTTAGTTACCGAGTCAGACTTTATGTGTTCTATGGGATCTCCATTTGGGAAACACTTAATTAGTGTCAATGCTCATTGGTGAAACTGAGAGCAGAATTGGGCCCACAGCACTCATGGCTTCTCAGAAGTTTGAATTGTCCTTTCCTAAAGCGCACAAGTGGGTAAGACGCCATCAAGAGCTCCTTCTGACCTTTCTTATGGTACACTGATAACCAGTGCACCGGGGCACTGCCCACCCGTCCTGGGCAGATCAGAGTGTGTCCTTGTGGTCACCTACCCATAATAGGACAAATTGAGTCTCACCTCTCATTCATACGGTAAGTACCGCAAAGGGAGACAGTGCGGGTCTGGTCTATTGAATCTTGTTCTTAGTAATTGATCTGCTCCCTTCCCAGTGGTTCTTTTGAAGGTTGCACATGCTTTAATTATGTATGCATGTCCTGTCAATGCATATTAATTGTGTTACGCTTCTCCTCTGCAGAGGGAAACTTGCCCACGGCTGAAGTGTAACTAATGATGCCAAACCTTCTCTGGAGGCGTGTGGTTGTTTTTTTGTTTTGTTTCAATCCAGCCCTTTGCCTTCCCTTCCCCTTTCTTCACATGGAGTTGACTGGATCCTGTTGTGTGCCTGTGGTTGTGATTTCCCCCACTTTCAGTTTTTGTGGCTAACCTGGTTCCTGTCTCTGGTTTTTTTGGGTGTCGCCGTCTGTGCTGTGGCCGTGTGCTCACTTGCATGCAGTTGAGGAAAGGGCCTCCGGTGCCTCCGCCTCCAAAAGTCACCCCCTCCAAGGAGATCAAGCAGGAGAACATCATCAGTCTGTTTGATGACAATTTTGTCCCTGAGATAAGTGTGACAACCCCTTCGCAGGTTAGCTGCTATGCCCTGCCTTATATTTGTCTGCCTCTGAACTTTTCCTTTTGACCTTTCTTCTCTTTGGAGGTGTCAAGCCATGAAACCTGGTCAGGTGAAGGGGGAGAGCAAGCTTGGCATTGGACCTCAGAAGGCAAAGGGTTATATAGGAGGCTAACTTTGAGGGGAGGGTGGCTAGAAGGCAGCTTTGCCTAACACGTTGCCCTTTGAGAGCTTTCATTCATAGAAGAAACAGGAGAAATGCCACTGGTGAAGGTGCCAGAAAGTAATCACCGCGTTTGTTCAGCAGCAGTGCGCGTAGATTATGGCTCCCCTCATATCCCATGAAACGCTCCCTCCAGACCCACTGATCCTGGGTGTGGGTGAAGCATGTGTTTTCTGCTCTTGTGCATCCCCAAGTGCTGACCCTGGCATCTGTGCCAGGTCTGGGAGAGGGCAGTTTTGTGCTTTTCACAGATGGGCTCTGTAGTTTAAAGGCCACACCTGCACTGGAAAGGCCAACAGGAGTTGCATGATGTTCTTGTTGCGGAGAATAGGTGCCTCCAGTTTAGACGGGCAGGACTGTGCCTGCTGTGAATTCATGACTGCTGACACAGTCTGTCACTCTTCACCAGCCAGTGGTTCTTATCACAATATTTCTTTCTTGTCATGTGGCACCTTTTGAAGCTCTGGAAAAGGAAAGACATTTTCAAATTACATATTTTTTTCTTCACTTTCCTTTTGATTTACATCACTGCAAGAGAGGATGCCCAGGTGGGGAATTCTGTGTTGGATCTAGGAGAATGGCAGTCCTTTACGTATGTAGGAGCCTGACCAGATTTCTGGCTGTATCGTGAGATACCTGCTTCTATTTATATATATATATATATATATACACACACATTTTTTTTTTTCTAAATGCTTGTTAATGCACAAGTAATGTCTATCAGTGCTCATCTGTGACTCATTCCCTAACTTTTACTTGCATCATGGTGCTCCATTGCCTCTGGTTTGTCACCTTCCACCCAGCTGCTGAGGAGCAGAGGTGGGGTGTGGGGGGAAGGAAGTCCATGTCAGATTTTGCATTGCAATGGATAACGTCTGCAGAGCAGAGAGATGATTTGACACTGCTGTTGGAAGGTGGGGACCACAAGCAGCTGAGCAGTTCTCTATCTTTTTCTGTGCTTCCTTCTCCTGTGTCATAATGGACAGCTCTGTCTGCCCTATGGTTTCTATCATATATTTCCATGTGAATGCCAGCCCTTAGTCAGATGTACTCTTCTGCACCTGATCAGTGCTCTGACCCAGGATGGGATCTGCTGTGACTTTCATTCAGATGGGAGTTCTGAGGGAGAACTCTGATTGCCAGAACAATCCTCACTGAAGCAGCAACAGCCACTAGCGTTTGGTGTGTTGCCCAGGGCCATTCCTGTCAGATGTCTTAGCTCCAATGAGCTAACTTGTGGGAGATCTGGGTAAAGGGGTGCTAGCCCTTGTATGTAAGTCTTGAATGGCAGCTAAGATTGTTCCATGACTGAAGCCTTTGATGTCTCACTACCAAAGCAAGCTAAAGATTGGGGTTAGATCCTCTCTGATGGGCAGCCTGGCATGCTGGAGGAGTGTCCTAGAATGCCAGTTGGTTTTTGCATTCTGGTCAAAGTTTATTATTGCGAGATGGGAGAGCTTGGTTCCTGGTCCTTATCCCTGTGGATCTCAAAAAGAGATGTTCATAAAAGAGAGAAAAATCTAAAAGATAACTGGAGTAAGAGAAAAGTAGAGGGGATGAAAATGCTGCTAGTGTGGGTTGTATTCAGAGGAATTTCTCCTAAAGCATGCCCCTTGGTACTTTCCAGGAGTTTTCCCATGGTGGCACTATGATATAACTGTGGAGACCAGCTTGCCACACTTTGTGTTGTTGGAAAGGTAGCTGAAACAGGAGGGCCAGTGAGCTGGGAGGTCAGTGGAAACAGGGGCAAATCTTCCTGGACTTCTGGAGAGAGCAGCTTCCTCTGAAGCTGAATAGAAAGGATTGTCCTGTAGTGATTAGGTTAAACCTAAAACCCAAAAGTGGTAGTTCAGTTTTGAATACTAATGACTCATGTCCTTTATGCTGACTGTTTCATTAATGGTAGCAAATATCATTTTTAGAATGTTAATCAATCAAAGGGAGTTATTCTGCTGACTTTGAAGAGAGTAGCAAAGCCTCTCAAATTTATGCTTTGTTAGAAGACTCGGGCGTGCATGTTTCAGACATGTCCAGAAATGGAAACCATTGAAACCATCATTTTTGGATTGTGGAGTGATTCAAATCCCTTAGCTAGAGTGAGCCGCCGTATTCTCTGTTTCTGTCTCAGAAGGCAGGAGGGAATTAGGAACTTTGGGAGTTAACCCTGAAGTCTCTCAGACTTGCCTTCCAGCAGTTTGAACGGTTTTCTGGCCAGATCTGTGTTCCTGAGATAAGTTGTATGGATGGCAGCTTGTCTGTATGAGGCTGAGGGAGTCTGTCCTGGGCCTTCAGTACAAAGGCAGCTGGATGAGCTATGGGGAATAGATACAAACAGAAGAGAAACCCTTCTGAGTCATCAGTGGCAGTGATCCTTTTGACCACAGCAGGTCAGGTGCTTACACCATGTCAGCTCATTTGGCCAGGTGGGAAGATGAATGAGTCCTGTGGAAAAAGCTCGTTTGGTTTACAGTGGCACCCATGCAAACTGCCCGTGATTGTAGGCGCCAGGCAGTCAGGAGTCACATCAGGTGTTTGCGTTGCCACCATGTCTTCTGTGCTTGCAGCCTTAGCTCCTGGATATCACATCCTTCTCCTACTGTGCGCACATGTGTGTGTCTAATGCTCGTACTGCTCTTCTTCCTCACTGCTGCCAAGTTTGATGCCCCTGGGCCCTTCCAGGAGGGAGCCAGCCTGTTGGATCTGGATTTTGATCCCATTAAACCAGATGCCACTGTGGGGAAGACCCCCACACCCGCCTCCCAGGTTGGTTCATATCACCATTCCTTCTCCCTTCATAACTGACTTGTTGCCAAGGGTGGCATGACCTCCACCCACATGAATGATAACGTGGACCTGAGCTGTGGGTGGCTGGGCTGGGTGCCCAGACCTGTGCCTTGCAGATGGGCACCTTGGTCTTCTCTGCTGGGTGCATAAGTCCAATGAGAATCAGGTGGCTATTAGCTTGGCCACAGCCTGGCACTAGGTGTTTGTGGGATGCTTGTGCTTTGCTCTGATCTACGGATTGACAACTCGTTCAGCTTATGTCCCTCCCTAGATTGGCATCCTCTCTGTGTTATCTGGATTTAAACTGTTACTTTGTGGATGGGAATTCAGCCTCAGTTTTGCGCTTTTTGCTATAAATTGCTCTCAAAGGGATTTTTAATAAACAGACATTGATAATCTGCAGTTACTTAAGGTGAATAAAGCTGTAGCTGGATACTCAAGTGATGTGAAGCCCTTCTTTTTCTGGGTTAACATAACCTCTGTGCATAGTTAAGGCATCGCTTCCTCCCTGAGCATAGTGCTGCACGGGGGAGTATCAAAAAGAAAGGTGCCTCATTCTGGTCTGGCCTGTACCTGGTCCTGTCCGGCGTCAGAGGCAGGTGGACTGCACTTCATTTTATGTCTAAATGGCTGGAAGCTTCGAAGTGCATCCTGAATTTGGCTGTTGTCCTCACAGACACTTTTCATTGCCTATGTATGAAATGGTTATTTTTTTGCCTGTGGTTGCCATTATAATTTGTAATAAACATAATTGGGATGTTTACAGTATTTCTCCAGTATCATTATGTCAAGTAGACCTGTATGACACAGATTTTTGTAGCAATAAATCTGCTCTTATTAGAGAGATCAAACATTAGGCAATTGATTCTTCTAAATTAAAATAATACATCTGCAAAATACTAGTTATTGTCATAGTTTGATACATGCCAATATGGCCAGCTATCACTTTCTGGAACTTTAAGCGGGCAGATTGGCATTTTGTGTTTGCTTGCCTGGCAGGACAAACTGCATGCCAAGATAAGCTTTGTTGTTGTTGTTGTTTAAATTATTTACTTGGATTTTTTTTTCTGAATCACCAGTTATACCTTGGATAATTTGGTATACTGGCGTAGGGTACAAGTATAAATTTGACTTAAAATGGAATTATTTGTTACCCAGCAACAACAAATATTATATTGAGTGGGGGTTTTAAAAACTGCTCAGCAATAGCATATTTGTTGTTCTAATGTCTTTATTATTAGCTTCAGAAGTAATTAAAAGAGTCTGAAATCAGTACTTTTTAATGGTAACCACAGTAAAAAACCTAGTGAAAACCACCTAATTTTCAAAGCAGTCAAATTTATTTCCTGTAGAGTGGGCACTATGGCAAAGAGGTTAAAGTATTTCACTACTGATCCAGAGACACCAGTTGAAGTCTTGCTCTGAAACCATGCTAACTCTACTGGGTCGGGATATACGGGAGCATATTTAACCCTGATGGACCACAAACTCATGAGGCTTTTTTTCTACCTATGTGATCTGCCACAGATAACTGACTGTGGCTTGGTGACTGTCTCCCTTCATACCAGAGGTAGAAAAAACCCTTACTCAAACGCCTTGGTCCTTAAATTTGAATGTGCAGCGGGGAGGGGTGTATAAATTCAGGTACTAAAAAAATATTTTTAAAACGTGCCGAGATAAGTGCTCTTGAATGTGTATGTCTGCTTCAGTCTGATCAGCATCTGTAATGTTTGTACTCACTAAAATAATCACGTATAAACATGTTTTATTTTTGTTGCTCTTTGACATGCTTAGTCTTTACCTTGGGATTTATGGGAGGTAAGAACTTCATATGGCTTTCATCTCTCATCATGTACTATGCATGTGCCAGTGCCATCTCTGTGTGTGTACCTGTCTCCCTGCTGCTTTCCTTTCTGCACACCCCAAGCCAAAGTTGCTTCATGTGCTGCTGAACCCACTTTTGTACCTTCTGTGAAGCCCCAGGGGCAGCTACATGTTCACAAGTCAGGTCTGGCACTCTGAAGCTTACGTCTCCACCAGCACACAACCGCATTGCCTTTCCCTGCTAACTTGACTCATCTTTCCCTCGGCATGATGCTGTGATGTTCTCTGCAAACTTCATCCTACTGTGTCATCATCCTCCCCCTCCACCCCCCAGTATTTCCGAAACTCTGTACATCCTGTTGGTCTTGTGTGCAATGCATAAATGCTTCAGCTGTCCCTTGTCCTTACTGCCTGTACCACTGGGTATACATACATGTTTGGGATTATCCGTGGTGTTTGCTGTTCGTTGACCTCATTGCCAGAAAGGCTGGTGTGAAATAGCTCAGCATGTGTCTATGCTGAAAGTTAAGTGCAGGCCCAAGACTTACCTGGCATCTGCCTCAACCTCAGCTTGGGAGCTTGCTGATAAAGGAGACCCTACACATGCTCTGCATCTGAACCGAAGTCAGACCTTCATTTATGCCCTCTAGATATATCAGGCCTAGGAAGGTCTCAGGAGTGCTGCAGATTAGCCCATTGGGAGATCTTTCAAGCACAACTACTTTTAAGCCCCTGTGGATGAACAGCCAGCCGTGTGCCCTGAAAATCCTCGTTTGGATGCTCAAGCCTGCTACTTGGCTGGTTACGTCCATGGTGTAGAAGTAAGCACGTGTCCTTGGCTTATCCTGGAGAATTGACTCCTGCCAACCTTTCCATTCTCATGGGCCAGATCACCACCTAGAGTCAGTGCTTGGGAGGACCTGACTTAATCCTTGCTGAGAGCCTGGCCTAAGGACTCACTGTGGCCAGCGCTGCCCTTCACGTGAGCGTGGGTCATATTGAGAAAGATGTTTCCCTTGTGTATTTTATCAGCCATCAGTGTTTAACATCTGTCATTCCCCTGTATGTGCATTGTCAGTCTGTCTAGTAAGAACGAAGTCTGTTTTCACAAGGAAAGATCTTGTGCCTTTCAAGTCGATGGGCAGGGGTGACATACAACTGTATCTGACCTTGCTTAGTTCTGCAGGCTAGGAAACTTGCATTTGGTATGTATGATGCTGCTGTTGGAATAAGCAAAGCTTTCAAACCTGGCAGCAGCAGTGAGCCATTCTTCCTCTTCTCCCTATAGTACCTTTCCATGTCTGTAAATGCTTTTATAGGCCTTGGGATGCCCACAGGTACATGAATAGAAAAAATAAGTAGCTGGCATGAAAATGCCCTTTGTTGAAACCCAGGGGATTAATTTAGATTCAGTTTCTCTAGTTATTAAGTACTGTTTTTGCAAATTAGCTGCTTTTAGAAAAGGAGCTCATGTTGAGCTCCTTTTCACTTGTCCACATAAAACCCATGCTTGGCCAGATAGAGTTGGGCTGGCATCCATCCCAGATCCAGTTTCACTGAACCCAAACAAAAAACGATCTGGGAGTGAATCTAATTAAGCAGGAGAAGCCTTTGTAGCGTTTCATACGCATACATTTACCTTAGCGCTACCAAAGCTGCTGTGGGAATCCTCTGCAGGATGGGAACAGCTCTGCTGTGTGTAATGTCCTTGGGCCATATAGGCCTGTGGACATGGTGATGGGGAGATGTGAGGACGGAGGTGATAGCAGGAGAGGAAAGCGTGTGTTAAATGGCACCATCGGTGAAGCTGAGCTAATGGCTTTTTGTTAAATCAAGGATTTATTTCTTCGTTATTGCTGCTGTGATTAGGAACCTACTTGGAGCATTGTGGCAGTGTGTGGCTAGTAGCCAGATGGTGTGGAGTTAAGAGTTACCACGGTTGTACACTGGGCTTTTGTAGGGTCGGGACTGCGACAGTAGGAGATCTGAACAGTGCCTTGGTGTGGACATTGTTGTATTCCGGGGTACCCGTGTTTACCAGATGTGTAAGGCCTGTAGGCCTGCCAAAACTGGTTTGTTCACATGCATTAAAACCGGGAAATCTCTGTATAACAGTCTCCATTGTGCAAGTACGAAGTGGGCTGTCTTGTACAGGGAACGAATGGGTACAGGCTGGCCACAAAGACACACGGGCTGCAAATTATACCGTGAGGTTCTTGTCAGGGGTCTTCCCAGGTGCTGCCTGGCCAGTCTCCCAAGGGACTGATCTGGCGGCATTGCTGTGCAGATTCAGGGCTAACGTTATGTGAATGCTGGGCCTAGACGAAGCTCCGTATCTGAGACATTACCATGCTCTTCTGTTTCTGGGAGTATGCGAAGGTTTAAATACTCACTGATTGTTGGTCCTTGGAAGCAGCTTATTGAGAAATGCTTGTCCCTTGGCATACAAGCAGATTTGTATATCCACATACAAGTGGGCAATCTAAATGTGATAATAGATACTGTGCGTGTGTAAAGTAGGTCTTCGAGTTAGATCCTGAAATGAGAGAGGCACACAGGATTTTTGGCGTTCCATTGATTTTTCTCTAGAGTATTGCCTGCTGTGTGGCTGGAGTGAGAGAGTGCAGGCTTCACTATGATTTCAGTGGGATGCAGAGGAAGAGGGGGACAGAAACCTAGTGAGGCCCTGAGGTCCCTCACCTATTTGTCAGCAGATGGCAGCAGACAACAACATAGCGTGCTTGGACAGACTGAGCTGCACTTTTCTGCAAACACCTATAGCTGTAATGAGGGTAACTCTCCACCTGGATGGCTTTTGTATTGCAGCCTGCAGAAGCAGCCCATGCAGGAGCTGAAGCAGCTGGATCAGAAGCAGCAGCTGGAGCTGAAGCATCTAAAACCGAAGCTGACTCAGGATCGGTAAGCACCTCGAGGGACAGCAGTCCCTTCTCTCCAATGCATCCCTTTGTCATGCAGCAGATGCAGGAGGCTGGGCTGGGAAAAGAAATGTGTGGCTGCTTGGAAAACCACATCCCTGTGACCCCAGCAGTTACAATACTCTTGGTTAAAGGGCAGACTGAGCTGTTGCATTTTATCTGTGTAACGCCTAGGGAGAACCTCTGCTGGAAGATCCACAAAAAGAACTGTCCCTTCACCCATGTTGTGAAGCCAGCCCACAGCCCACGCTAAGCTTGCGTTGTCTCCTGGATTCCTCCGTGCTCGCCACTTACTTTACCTACCTTGTCCCCTGCACTCAGCTTGTGTCCTCTGAATATCCAGGGTTCCTCTTTTCCCTTGACACTGCCACCTTTTTAGGGGACTGGAGTAGGTCCCATCTCATGGCCACTTGCTTCCAATAGGCTGTCAAAAGCAAGTTGTCTGTTCCACAAGGACTCTACAAGAACTGTGTCATGACCAAGGAGAATAGGAAATGCCAGGCAGTACAGTCCCAGGAAAACTAAATATTCTCTGCCCTTCTGCAGACCTAAGCAAAGGGAGACAGCAGTCACCTCTCCTGCCTTTTCACTGCTGCCTCTGCTGTTCTTTGGGGTGTTTTGTCACTCACTGGTGTGCTGGGAAAACCTGCTGAAGCCATGGGTAGAGATGGGATGTGAATTCTCCAAGCTGGACTTGGAGCTGCAATTTTGGATTCTTGTTTCTCAGTGTCTTTTTTTCCTTCCCTGGTTGGTGCTGCCTATCAGAGCTCTCTGCCCGCTGTCTTCGTGGAAACTTTCCCTGCTACCATCAATGGCACTGTGGAAGGAGGTGCTTCATCTGAAAGAGCTGACATGCCCCCAGGATTTCTGTTCAAGGTGAGTGCATGGTGGTTCCTGGGGATTTTTTTTTTCATTTTTTTTTTTAAACCTGTAATGAATTAACTACTTTTGTTCAGCATGGCCATGGGCTGTGCCACATAGAAAGGGAGAAAGGAAGTACACCTTCTTCTCCAGCAGCATGTCCCAGCTCGGTGCAGTTCCAGATACTTCAGAGAACTGTACAAGAGCATCAGTGTCTGAACATCTGGCTGTATTGTGTAGCAAAACTCCTCCTTCTCTCTGCTGCAGTTCGTTCTGTCTCAGGAGTGGTAGTGTCAGTCATAGACTATGGGTATAGATAAGAAGTTGTTCTCCAAACCGGAAAGGTTAAACTTTGGTGCAAGTGGCAAATAAAGAAGAGTTGGAAGCGCCAATAGAGACTGAGGGTTTCATGTTTGGGGAAATCAGACAGCCAGGAATGAACAGGGAAAAAAAAATACAGGATTAGATAGGGATGTAAGTGTGGGTATGCTGAATATGCCAGAGATCACTTGCAGCTTGTTTTGAAGGTTTGGAGGAAGGAGTGATTCTGGGTGAGGATAGAGCACAAATTTAACAAGCATCATGGAATATGGTAGAAAGACAGAACAGATGTATCATGTCCGAAAGTGAGAAATGACAGACTCCTTTTTTGTTTCACATGCTGTAGAAATGCTTTTCACCCGAGCTCTTCTCTCCTCTCCCCATAGGTCCAGGCCATGCACGATTACACGGCCACTGACAGCGACGAGCTGCAGCTGAAGGCTGGGGACGTGGTGCTTGTGATTCCGTTTGAGAACCCTGAGGAACAGGTGAATGGGGAAGACAGGGTGTGTGCCTGGGCTGGGAGGAGCCAAGGGGATTTCCAGAGCTGCTTCTTCCTCCACTAACAGTCAGCTGGCTGGGTGCAGAGCCATCGTTTGTAGCTGGGAGCTGGCAGGAGAGCTGGTTGTCCTTTAGCTTCCTGCTACAGAGGAGGACTCTGCTTGTGATTGGAAGGTGGAGACATTATCCTGCATAAAGCATGTGAAGTAGCTGTGGCTTCCTGTCTCTATCAGGGCATCTGAGCCGACGCAATTGCTTCCTTAATCAGGGAGCCCAACAGAGCCCATACTTTGCCTCCTCACTGCTCCTAAATGTGACACCCATTCCGTGTAACTATGGCAGTGCAGACTCTGGCATTGGCAGGAGTGACCCACAGTTTATGATAATGATTTCTCCCCCTTTGAGAAATGCTGGAGCTCTGAGAAAGCAGCTTGCTGTGGATGATATCTTGCACTTCAGCATAGCAATGCCTATTTCCAAAAGACAGTGCTTGGTCAGGAGGTGGCAGCAGAACCAAAGGCTGGAACAGGTTGCCCCAGAGAGCAGTCTTACTATCCATCTCCAAACTGAATTTAATTGACGATGTTTTTCTTTAATCTGAGCTATTTCTAGAAGCCTTGAGTAAGTCCTCCTCACTTGCTGTGTTTGAGGGCTTCCAGCTGACAGTCTGCAGCAGTTTTACTACTTTGGCTGAGGGAGGTGGCGATTTTATAAAATTCATGCTCATGGCTCTAGACTTTTTGCTTGGAAAGGGAAGGGAATTGTCCAAATTGGTTCAGTAGTCACCAGCTCTTTGGGTTTGACCAAGCCCAGACAAGATCTGGATTCCACAAGGGGTAAAGGGAAGGTGATGTAGTTCACTGGCCACAGAAGACGTGGATCCTCTTTGTGGCTCACGTGAAATGGGAGCTATAATGTGCTGGCAGTTTCTGCAGAGCTAGGTGCTCTGGGGGGAAGGGTTGTATGGGGAAGAGGCAGTGATTCCTTCTGGAGACAAGATTCTGAGTGGGACTGCCCTGCACAAGCATTTCTTTCTCAGAAAGCTTTCTGGATGGGAAATGAATGGCAGCTCCCCTAGTTCTTGTGATAGGAGATGGCATTTGTGGAGCAGAGTTTTTCAATGCCCTATGTTTGCACTCTAGCTGGATGTGGGTGCAACAGCCATGAACTCGAGACTGTCCAAGCTGCAGAGGGTGAGCTCTGAGTGTTGCTAACATGATGCAGTAGCTGCACTGAAGCCCCCTAACCCTCCTACAGTGTATCCTGTGCTACAGCTCATTTCCCTAACCTAGACCATACCCAGCCAGAAAACGCTGGCTGTTAACATGTGCATGAACTGTGCACGTGAGTGGAGGAAGCTTAGGGTAATAGGCTGTGATCCATGTCCCCATCTTGCAGCTTAGGTGTCAGTTTGTGGGTTCATCCAGGCTTGGATTCATCTCTATTTGTAGAAGAAGGGGTTGAGTGCAACAACGCTTCTAAGCTGGCACTTCAAGTGACATGGTTCAGAATTGGCAAGGGTCAGTCTGGGTCCTCGTGCCTAATCCCTACACCTGAGGAGACCCTTCGTAGCAGGATGCAGTGGGAACGATGCATGCTGTATGGCGCAGATGCTATGTGCAAATGGATGAGCTTTTTTGCTTGCCGTGCTGTGAGCTGGAAGCTGCCTTCCAGACACTTGGGCCCAGCATCTTCCACCTAGTCATTTGTCTTCCTGATTTATGGCACGTCAGTCCCTCCTCAGCCCCCACAGCTGGCTGCTGCAGATGGGCTCCCGTCTCACGCCATTCCCATGACATCTCCTGAATGCTCAAATCTAAGGCAGCAGCAAGGGGCTAACTGAGCCTGCAAGCACCCAGTACGGCCTGCGAGGAGCAGGGAACTCGGGTACGGTGGCTGGTCTGAGCTGCTGCCACATGAGATGTGCAGAAAACAGAACAAGGGGGCAGAAGCTACAAAATGACAGTGGAAAGCAATGTGTGCCCCATGGATCATCCCTGGCAAGGGCTGCGTCACTCCTGCACTGTGCAGGTCCAAGTTTCAAGGGAGGCATTACCTGGCCTTGGGTAAATACCCAGGTAATTCCTGCCAGTTCCAGGAAAGGAGAAGTGACAGAACCACTATATGAATTGCACACACGCATGCCCAATTTCTCCACAGCTTAGAGCATCTGATTGCCTGAGCATTTCTGCCCTGGCAAGTTACGTAGCTGGATGTGATGATGTATCTCTACATGAGCTGGATGCATGCTCATCCAGTGGATGCAGAGCAAGCTGTCAGGTTTGGAGGTGGCAGTCCCCTGTGCAGTTCTGTTGCCTCATGCTGCAATCTTAACCCATAGGCTGCCCCACTGCAAATGAGTGGGCACATTTGCATGTTGAAGGGGTGCTTCATGTTGGCAGCGCCAAGGCATGCAGCAAATAGAGTAGCTGCACATCTGAGTTGCAAGAGGTGCAGCTTTCCCACCTTGAATATCTTGTCTCCCTCATGTGCTTCAGATGGAGCAGAAATTTTTGTGCTGGACACCCTGCAGATCGCAGGGAGAGGGTAGGAAGTCTGGTTCTCCTGAGCAGGTTCTACCAGGCAGGACTCCATTTGCATTTCTCTTTATAGGTCTGTAGGTTTGGTGGCTACGGAGGACTCTTGTGAGAGACCTAGAGTCTTACATTATGTGTAGCACAGTTTGGGGACCTTTGTCAACTACATCTTGCATCAAGCCCAACAGCCTGTTGGGTTTTGGGAAGATGGGTTGAGCTCCTCAGCTCCCGGTTCTCACACGAGGACCAGATTTTCAGCATAGCAAGCCAGACTCGTTTTGCCTGTGTGTGCTCTCTAAAATGCTAATCACCCAGGTGCCGTGACCAGACCAGGGCACAAGCACCTCCAAGGAATGATCCATCCTTTCCAAAGACCTGTGCCTAAGATGAATGGGTGAACTACACTGTGGCGGTGCCCATCTCTTTTGTGATTGTGGAGAATGCTAGACCCCTCTTGTTTAGGTAGTGAAAGGTGGGGTAAGTGGTTCCCATCCTGTGGCTCTAGAGACTTTCTTTGGCAGAATTTCTCCTGCTTCTGTGGGTGTAAATGATGACATGTTTCTATTACACTTGCTAATTGTTTACAGTTTTACTGTCTCTAGACACTCTGGGTCAGGCAGGAGTTCTGTACCAACTCTGGTGGGATGTGGCCTCCCTGTTTAAAAGGGAACAAAAGCATTTTTTTTTCCTCCTCCTCCCCCATCCTTTTCCTGGATTGTCTCCAAGCCAACTACGAGCATGGCTTTGATAATGCCTTGACACCTCTGCACTCTGAGAAAAATCCCCGCTCACATCTATCCCTCAGCATCTGATCTCTGTCTTCTCCTCCAGGATGAAGGATGGCTGATGGGCGTGAAGGAGTCTGACTGGATCCAGCGTAAGGAACTTGACCAATGCCGAGGGGTTTTCCCAGAAAATTTCACAGAGCGAGTGCAGTGAAAGCCCAAGCCCACCAGCCACATTTTTGCTGGAAGAAAGCAAGTTTCCTGGTAGATAATTGGAAAAGAACAGCGAAATGAAGAGAAGAGAGAATTTTAAAGGAACAGAAGCCTGGAAAAAAAGTCAGCTTAAAGGGTGTGTTGTTCTCAAAGGGCAAGGTTTCAGAAGTAAATTGAAATTCAAAGTGTTATCAAAATATATACGTATTAATAATAATAAGGCAAGTCAAGTACCCTCTTCCCCCTTTGGTTTTAACAGCATTTGGATTCAGAGGACTGATGCAGAAGCAGCTCAGTGTGGTTCTCTAAATACTGCATTGACTGATTTGGCAGGATGTCAGTCTGATCCCTGGAAAGGCAGTTATTTGTCTAATGGCTCAAGAGTGGAAGCTGCATTTGCTCTTGGGTGGGTTCATCTGTTTTGTCTTGAAGGTGGCTTGCATGGCAACTGTAAAAATTCAGCCTTCCCAACATGTTCAACCTACAGTAGGCCAAACTTTCTGTTACGCTGTTGAAAAAAAAATATTTAGTGTATAGTGTTCACCAATACAATGTACGTGTGTGTGTGCGCGTGTGTGTATTTTATTTTCTTCCTTTAAAACAATGTTACACAGACTGTGATTTTGTACATGTAAAGACAGAAGAAACTATGTGGAAAGGGCATGGAGAAGATGAAATGTGTGAAGCTGTGCTCAGTCCAAAATTCTTTCAAATGCAGACACCTAAATTTTCGCAATAGTATTGGCCTGTGAAATGCGAAGGGGAATGACAAATTCAAGAGAAACCAGACAAAACAGGCAGATGCCATTTAGATGGCTCTGAAATTTAGGAGAGGGAATCTTCTGCCCCCAAAACCCTGTAGGCGGTTTCAGAAAAGCTTAGGTTCATGTGGATGGAAGATAGTTCTCTAATCTGGCTGGTTAGAAAATTTGCTTTTAACGAAAGAGACAAGGGAAGAAAAATTTCCTTCTGAAAGCGTGTTTAAGAAAAAGCGCCGAGGAAAAACCAATTTGCTTTCTGTGGTTTTTAATTGGCATTGTTATTTGTGGATTTGTATTTCTTACTTTCCTTTGAGGAGTTCTGTGAGTGAAATATTGTTAGATCAGCTTTCTCCAGTGCTGTGCTGGTGATGAAATTAACCTCTATGAAAACTGGACTCTCGAAATATTCATTTAAAATGGCTGCATGACTTCATGATACTTTAATGCATTAGAAAGGAAGGCAAGAACATCAAAGCGTCAGTGTCAAGAAGACACTCTGCAGTCTGATACTGATGCTGAGACCTTTCCTATGCCTTTCCTTTGCTCCCGTTTGTTTTTGAGTTTTGTTTTTTAGTTTAAACAAGCAGATGACAAGGCTGTTTCAAAGTGCATATTACACTTGCTAAAAGAAGATGGTCTGACCCTCCAAGACTCTAAAAGTCCCACTTAAAGGTACTTTAAACTTTACTTGAATACTGATGCAGCTGGCAAGCAGGTCAGGCTATTATCATTTTTTATGGCTTTTTTTTTTTTTCTTTCCCCCTCATGATCTTTTTGCCTTGAAGGGATTTTTAACAGTGAGGTTACCTCCTGCTGTAAAGGGCCAGGATCACTCTCTGAAATAATCTTCCTAACTGTTAGGAGCTGGCTTTTGTCAAAGACGCACAGAATGCCGACACACACTACGGAAGATCCCACCTTTTCTGATCTGTTTTGATTATTTGTAGGACAACAGAATGAACATTGTAGGGCCAATTTTTAAATTTTAGTTCAGAGGGAAGGATCAGATTTTAACTAGAAACGCAAATGCAAGAATTGGTGGCGTTCATCCTGCCTTCAGCTTGGGAGGTGATCCATGCTAGTTATTTACAGCAATGGCATCAAAAGTCTGGCATCAAAATCTGTCCTATATACCCAAGTCCCTTCCCCCCTCCCCCCCTTTTTTAAAATAAAAGTGCAGGAATTTATATTTTCCATCACTGTTACAAAACCCGATAGTATTTAGAAGTAATTGCTCACAATACAGAAGGACTGGACTCCACAAGTTATAGTATGGTGAGCTGTTGCTTTAGAATACTGCCCTGTTTGAGGGGGGGGTTTCTTCTTTTTCACCAGGGTTGTCTTTAGTATTACTCTTTTTTTCCAAAATATCTATTTTTATGCATTTGTGACTCCCATTACTCCTTTAAAGAATATTCATAGAAAAAATATACATTTAAATATACATAGAAAGATATATATTAAAAAGCGGGTTGATCCAATTAACATAATGCTGTCAGCTTAAAATGTTTATTTTTATGCAAAACCTGTGGATTATTGTTTTTTTTTTAAAAAAAATGACAAGATTCTAAGTACCAGAGCTGTGATTTTTTTGTCTTGCAAGTAATTGTTCTAGAGCCTTTAGAAAGCTGTGCTGATCTCTAATTTATTGTGGGTTTTTTGCTGTTATTGTCGTTGTTGTCTTCTGCTGTGTTTGAACCAGACGACTGTCCCAGCAAAGATCCTCGTCAGGCCTTTTCATTTCATTGAGCTTGCGAAGCAACTATCCAGTACTGTATTTTCCCTGCGGAAGTGGTAGCACTCTGCAAAAAAGGGATGTTGTGTTCAGGTCACGCGACTGATGCTCAAATATTGCCGGTGGGGAGAACGTTGCTTCTCTCTCCGTTTGCTTCCCCCCAACCCAAAATCCCAAGCCCCCAAACCCCTCAGAGCAGGTAGGGTGGGTTACCTGCGTCTTGCATTGCTCGCAAATAAGTGGTGCCAGCACGGCTCAGTCAAATGCAGGATCAGACCCACGGTTTATTAATTGCCTTATGTGACAGTAGGATGGCATAGCAGGAAGCTTGTAGATGGCAATGTTTTTTGGAGCCAGGAGGTCTCTTATCTCCTGGGTCATGTTCAGCCCATGGTAAACGGCCACGACTCCTCCCATCCCATTTTCAGTATTTTTACATCTGCTAAATACCTTGATTCCAGTTGGTATTACCTGGTGAGATGAGCTTCCTTTTTTTCTTTTTTTTTTTCTTTTTTTCTTTTGCCTTAGGACTGATTAAAATAGAAAATGGGGCAGCAAAGTCCTGAGTAGACTGTGCCCACGGTGGTTTTTCAGTTTGCAGGCTGAACTGAAACACCTGGGGAAAAAAGTTGTAAGGGTGACCTGAAGTTGTAAGGGTGACCTCAGACAATTTTTTTTTCCCTTTTTTTTTTTTGTTGTTTTGTTTTTGTTTTCTCAGTGAGATGAAAAAGGGAAAAATCAAAACATTAAAAAAAAACAGAAAAAAATCCTTTCAAACCAAAATGAAGCATTTCATTTTTAGGGTTGCTTTTTCACTTTTTTAAAAACATTATGACTGGGGCTATAACAAGTTGCTTTGAAGCAAAAAATGTGAAACCTGTTTTGAAAATGCTGAAAGAAAGTGTTCTAATGTTAATAGTCTTCTTGCCTTTGCCTTTTTTCTTAATTTGATGACTGCTTTCAGTTAACCTTGAACTATGTTTTTTGGTGAATACTTACATCATCCACTGAAGAGAACCCAAAGACGCCTCTTGCCCAGTTCTGCTCCGCTGCCAGGCACACTGGACACATTTCAGGGATTACCTGGTATCTGGCCCAGCAAAGCTGCCGTTTTCCCATCTCATAATCTTCCCCTTGGTTGTTTTACTGGGTGAACAATAAAAGCATCTCTCATCCCATACCACTGACTGGTTTTGTAGCCTGGTTTAGCTCTGTCCGTCTCAGTTTGGTCACAGATTTATGACCAGGCTCCAGTTTGAGCCTAATCCCATTGTGCAGTGGGAATTACCGTTTGCCCAAAGGATAAGAAAGAAATAAGGCATTACTTTTTCTCCCTTTTTCTATCTTAACAATGTCAGTAATATACCTTTATTAGGTAGAATTAGGGAAAGGTCCCTGGCTAAAGATGAATGCGTTGTTCCAGGCGGGACTCCTACATACTCTGCCCCTTTCCACAGGCATTCCTCAGCTGTCTGCCTTTAGCACCTCTGCTTTTCTCTGCTGTGAAGGTAATGCGGTAAAAGGGATTGTGCAGGCTTCATTCCAGGTGCTCAGAGCTAGTCCCGCTTTGTGATCCATTTGCCGCAAACTTTGAAGCCTTGTTCTCAGTTGCAGAACCCTTTCCTGTCCCGCTATCCAAAGACCGTGGCCAAAGGCAAATGCCTTCAAGTGAAAGAGGTCTCTTGCGACCTGGAGCAGGTGTGAGGGCTCCGTATTGTGCCTGGAATCAGGATGTTGGCTCAGTGCAGTTTTGCAACAGCCTGTAAAAGACCCAAGGCTGAGGAGCTGCTTGGGGAGGATGGAGGGATGGTACATCATTGTTTTCATTTTGGGTTGATGAGCTTACTGCCTCACCTCTTGGTTCCAGGGAGGTCCAGAACCTCTTTATTTAGGACTGAGAACAAAATGTCAGTGGTCAAGATATTCACAGTGAATCTGATAGCAGGTGTCTCTCCCCTGCAAAGGACACTGAGTTCAGAGTTTCCCCTTTCCTGCTCTGTGCCAGACAGATGGAATGCTCTCTGCTACTGTACATGTTTTGGATGCTGTGCAGTCCGTACCCCAAAACAGTGAATGTCCTTTGCTGGAGGATGCAGAGGTGTCTCTCAGCCCTTTCTAGGAAGAGCTACTGCTCTTCCAGAGATGAGGCCTGTGTGCTCTGATTGCAGTAGCCTCTGTCTCTCAGCATCTGGCCCCACTCTCCAGCTCCTCCTGCTTCCCAGCCTCTCCGATGCTCTTCAAGGATGATGGTAGCATAGGGCATTTCCTACCAGCCTCAAGTGCAAAGCTAGAAGATGTACTAAGTCTCATCCATCAGCAAATCCTACTTGGTACAACCTGAGAGTACTGGTATCAGGCAAACAAGTAACAGCACTTCTGTGGGCTGCCGACGGGAAGCTGTCCCGTGCCACGCAGGTACCACCACACCTGGCGCTGGTGCCGACACCTCTCTGCTTGCATGCTCTCGTTTAGGCGTCTCCGAGTAGCAAATTCCTGACGGAAGGGGGTCCTGTGTGGTGACCAGAGCTGGACTGTGCCGCCAGCCCTTGCGAAGTTTGAGGTCTGTAGCTGGCACCTGGGGCTGAGAATTCGGTGGCCATTTCAGAAATTTTGTCTATGCAACTAAATGGAGAAGCTGCAGCTGTGAAGGCTGGTCTGTGTGAGCTCGTACTTCGATGTGTCTTACGGCTGTAATTCCTTCACCGGTTTTTACAGCGTATTCTGCTAATCCTGTCCCTAGTCTGCATTTCACGTAGATGGCCCCTACTTGAAACTTGCCAGATGCAGTCCTGGGCTTATTGCTTCTCTTTAACTGAATCAAATGGCAACGACTTTGGCAATGTATTGGCAATCTCTTTTCCTTTTGTTAATCCATTCTCTGAGTTTAACCACAATGACCTGAGAAATGTTTGGGGTTTGAGTGTTTTTTTTAATTATTTTAATTTTTGATTTGTTTAAACAAAGCTGAACAATTCCCATTGTATTCAGAGCTGTGCCGCCCAGTACCAGTGACAAGTGCTAGATGGATTTGTCCCATTTTGTTTCTTGGCAATGTTCAGAAATATAATTTGTGTCATCTAAAGTCCTGCGTCAGTTTTTCTCTTTCTCTTATTTTCCCCCCTTTATATTAAGAGGCTGAAACAGTTCAGGATTTTCTCCTCAAAGAGGTAAGTAGCTTCAAAGTCGTGGTTTGTCCAGGCACCATTAACACTGGGAGTTTGTACAAACACATGGGATGGAGAGGGCAATGCTGGCACTTCCCTGAACAAGCGTGACAGCAGAATACACTCTGCTAGCAGCCCTCTGTTCTGGTCTGTTGTGAGGACCTGACACTGGGTGAGTGCAATGCATGGGAAGATTTGAGACCTTTACTTTTTAATAGCTGTTAACCTCAAGGTGATGTGACCTTCATCCTCTAAGGCAGGTTTGTTGACAGGAGCATTGCAGCAGGTGGGTGCCCTGCCCTATCTGGCGGAACATCTCCCAGATTCCTTCTCCCTGTTGGCACGCCTGGGTGAGCTCTTCCGTTTCCAGGCTGGCTTTGGGGTCTGCTCTTTAATGGGGCAGTGTCTTCACCTGTGGAGAGGAGGGCTTTCGGCCCTCTACTGGAGCACTTGGGGATCCTCGAGGGAAGGGATTGGAGGTCCATAGCTGACTGTTTTGGGAGCACTCCCTCGGACACCTCATTCCAGACAGGCTCGGTGCAGCTGCGTGTGGGACACAGTGTGTAATGGCAAGTGCTGGCCAAAGGTTTGGATACAATCTGATGCAAATCAGTGCCAATTAGCGCTTTGACGAATGGACTGCCAGACTCCTCTGCTTTAGCATGCGGGTGTGCAAGCCTCAGAGCCAGCGTGGGGAGCTGGCCAGACTGTGCTTGCAGGGTTCCTTCATTTCCAGATGGCCCAGAGGGTTTAGTGCCTTTTAGCCTCTCACCTCTGTGGCACTTGGATGGACCTGAATCAAATCCTGTGGCAGAGGGAGGGCAAGAAGATGACTGTGCCCCTGAAACTAGCTGCAGCTGCTGACTCCAGCTCTGCCTTTGCTGGACGTGTTGGCTCCTGCCAGGCTGAGCTGGGCCAGCTCTGCCAAGCCTGGGACCTTGCAGGAGAGGAGTGAAATCCTGAGGCATGGGGGCTCTGTGCGTGCCTCCTGTTTGCCTTCCTCATGCAGTTGCACTCCATCACCCAGAAATAGAAAGAAAACAAGAGAGGGGAGAAGGTGACTGAGGGGGAGCAGCGTGCATAATTCATTGTCAGCTGCCTCTGCTCGTCTGCATAATTCATTCCCAGTGATGTCTTCTTGCTCCAAGCAAGCAGCACTTGGGCTCCTTGGCCACATGCAGACTGTGGCTACATGAGCCCTGGCAGCACATTTGAAGAAGCAGCAGGTTCACGGGCCTCTGGGTTCAGCCCTGAGAGCCTTCACCGCACTGCAGGGAAAGCTGGGCCCTGCGCCGGGTGCGCAGACGGAGAAGGAAGCCTCTATAGCTGGAGGAGGCACGGGCGGTGCCAGGTGAGGCTGGGATGCCTGGGAGCAGGCAAGGCAGAGGCCAGGGTGCTACATGCTGCAGGGACCGGCACTGACTGGTGCCAGTTGCTCCACAGCATCCCCACATGAAGGAGAAGACGTTGGTATCAGGGCTGTCCTTCAGTGGCACACATGCTGCCCTGGCAGGGAGTGTGAGCCCCAGGGCAGAGCACTCCGACCTCCAAGGGAGAGAAGATGGGAGTTTGGGACAGCTCTCGGAAATTTATCCTCTTTGCTGGCTGGGTGAAGCTGGTGCCCTTTGCAGAGCAGGATTGCTGCTTCAGCAGGTGGAGGAGCCTCTGCCACACGGCCCAATCCACAGAGCCATTAATAATGGTGCGGGAACAGGAATTCAGCAAGTGCCCGTGATTAATTGGCTCATCACGGGCAGTTAATGGCCAGCCTGCTCTCCTTGGCCCCACAGTGCAGGTAATGGAGTAGGCATCACTTCCTACTGGGCTGGGAGGCAGCGAGCTGGGTGTGAGGCGCAGCCCTCTCCAGGAGCGATGGGCAGAATTTGCGAGCTGTTTTGATGCACTCCTGATGGGGATTTGATGAGATCATTTCAGAAGTTGGGAGGCTAGATCTGTAAGGGGACTGGCTGGTTATTGGAGCCAGCTACCTAACTCTGGGGCCTGATCAGCTTTTCTTTTCCAAGCAGTGGCGTTATCCCGTGTCTTGCCTGCATTTGGGAGCGCTCCCTCTTACTGGGGCTGAGTCACTTCTTCAGACATACTCTGCTTGTCTCAGCACTTTCTCAGGGATTAATGTACAGAAACTCAGGTACCGCCTAGGCTGCATAGGGGATGGGGGGGTTGAGGGGGGTGGCAGAGCCACACATTAAGAAGGACACACAAGCAAGGCTGGCTTTTGAAATTGGGATGAATCGATGTGATCCACAGGTGGCCTGGCCAGGCAGGAGGCTGAGCTCCACTGAGCGTGGGTCATTGCCTCCAACCCAGCTGCTTCGCGGTAAGGTAGGAGAAAGAAGAGCTCTAGCAGGAGTGCAGGGTATTAAAATTAAATTGCACATGCTCATGTTGTTTGGTCAGCATGACACAGCCCAGGGTGTGAAATGAATGTGATGGGACTCAGGCTGCTGCTGCACTGGTAAGAGGAGCAGCACAAACCTGTTGTCCTGTATCCTGGGCTGAGATCATGTCCCCCTTTAGGGACCCCTCTGTGACTGCCACAGTGTTGGCTGTCATGGCAGAAGCCAAGCCTTTCGCAACCCCCTGTGCCGCAGACTGTAATTTCTCCTACGTCCAATTCAGAGACCCGTGAGAGTGACCGGAGGGACTTCCCCTCTCTAACATCCACCGTTGCCGCTGTACCTCTCTATCAGAGTCTGCCAGGAGAGACCTGAGTATTGATTTAGCAGAATGCGCTGTGTTTGCTGTTGGAGGTGATGCTGCGGTTAGGTGTGCAGCCATCCAGCCTCACGGAGGCACTCGTGCAATCTGCGAGGGCCTTGCCTCAGCACAAACCGTCCTGGATGGCTGGTGGACACCTATGTGCCAGACCTCTGGCCCCTGTACAGAAATTGGAGGAAAGCTCCTGCCGAGAGCACCCGTGCCAGGAGCAGGCAGAGTGTTTTAGCAGCCAGGCCATGGCTTTGCTCTCACTGATCGCATGAAGGATCACATTAGCCAGAGATGCTTTCAGCCCTCTAAGGGCTTACCCCATAACCCACGCCAGAGGCTGGATTGCTCCTCTATGACAAGCAGCCACCTTCCTAAATCCCCAGCAAGTTGTTCCTGCAGCCAACCTGTGAAGCCTCATGTTTATCTTCTGCCTCCCAAGCCCTCCTTCCCACGGGCAGGCACGTCAGGGAAGGGTGCACGTCCTGCCCCACAGAGGCTGTGACGTACCAGATCAGGAGGACAGGTATTTCATTTTGCTTTCCCCTCCCCTATCTGGCAGCTCCCAGCATTGCTCACTGTGGCTCAGGCTTTCTGCTGTTCTGCGAAGCAGACACTGCTCTTTCCCATATGATACAGATGTTTTTGCAGGAGTGTAAATTATTCCCATCCAGTAGAAGTATGAAACATTCTTCCTCTGCACAGTGAAGAAAAATGCAACTGAAGTTGGTAATTAAATGTTTACTGTTAAGTACTTTATATATTATATACTATAGATCATTCCATCCATTAAACAAACCATTTAACTCCCCTTAACAGCATTATTGTCTATTATTAGGTTAATCAGCATTCACATCCTGTAACTCTGCATTTCTATTTAATTAGCCTTTCTTTCTTACTTCATATTTCTATTTAATTAAGCTCAGTATCAGAGCTGAATTCCCTGTGCTCAGCACTAGGAGAGGACTTGATCCTTCCAGTGCCCGGGGGGCTGAGGGGCACAAGTTTAAGCAGTCTCCTTGGCTATCTGCTAAGGTTTCCTTCCCTGAGTCAGTCCCTGCTTAATTCTAGAGAAATTTGTGTCCGTGTAGGAAGCTGTAGGTTTGACACCTTCCCGATTAGCTCAGATTATCTAAGGGTTTCCCTGTGCATTGTGGCTGCAGCTGGTGTGACGGTGCTGAATGATTGCGTGGAGCCTCCAGCCGCTGCTCCAGCAAGAGGACATGGTGCGTTTGCTGCCCTCGCCTTTGCCTCCAAGTCTTTCTGGCCCCGTGGATATAATGCTACCAGGTCACTGGTAAATCTAGTGTCATACAAATGACCCTGTGTGTGGTATCCCTGAGTAAAGGGAGCAGGAGTTTGCAGTGCTGGGCATCTCACAGATGCCCATTGAAAGCTCTACTGTCCCGTCACCAATCTAACCTGCTGTTAATGTACTAGCTTACCCACTTAAGATTAATTTAAGCTTAACTTAACAGTGAATCGCTGTTCCTTACTATCCACGCTAGCATTTGGATGAAATCTTTGTGAATCCATGGCAGTGCTGGTGACTGACGTGGTGTCCGCTCAGCAGACCCCACCCTGAGCCAGTTCACGTTATTGCTCAGAGCACCACTGTGACAGAAGGTTTCCACACTTTCCTTCCCCAGCGAAGACAAGTTTTTTCACCAGAAAAGAAGAAATACTGAAAATAAGTCCGAACGTGGTTCACAGATTTTTAAATCTGGATTTTGTCTTCTCACTGGGAGTTTCATTCAGGTACGCACTGAGTAAGGAGTTTATTTTTTTCCTGGCCAGAAAGGCAGGGAGTTTGTGTTGTGAGTGGCTCACGCTTCACTCTGGATGTCGGGGTAGGGATCAGCAGCTGGGAATAGCTCATATCTTACCTGAGCAGGGCAAAGAAAATGGATGCTGGTGCTCTTCCACTTCCTCCCAGGCTCTGGCAGCGGGTAAAATCTGGGGCTGGTGGGACAGGATGTAATACCTGCCTGCGCGGGGGTTTTGGCAGTGAGCATCAGCTTTATACCTAACTGTACAGACCCTATTTGACAAACCTTTGCAGAGTTGCTCAGGCTTTGATCTCCAGAGGCACCCACGTTTAGCTGAAGTGGTGTGCTAGCTAGCTGACGATGCTGCCCCGTGAAACGGGTGGGTGCAGGGAGGCCCTGATGCCATGCACCGAGCTGCGGGAGGCGAGGCTGGGGTTTGAGTGCTGTTGGGACGCTGTAGCTCATACCACGCCTGCTGATAATGTGCTTTTTTGGCATGTGTGCTCTCTTCCTTCAATCCCCAAGCCCTGGGGTCTGCTACAGGAGGCTGTCAATTGTAATCTCTCCCCCCTCAGACGTTTATGGGGATACCCAAGGCACCCAACGTGACAGCATCACTGAAAGCAGATTAAATAGCAGGCAGGGAACACCTTGCTTGTCACCACTTAGCATCCAAGCTGCAATGGCTTTGAGGAATTGCCTGGGCCCCTCCAGAGTCCCTGAGCAGCTCTTTTTGCTAGTACCAGTCCAGAACAATCAGCAAATTGAGTTCTTTTTATTAACTTTAAAAGAAGACATTAGCCTCAGCCAGGAGAATAAAACCAATTTATGAGGCAATTAGCTCTGCAAAAACATTTCAGTCTCCCCAGAGCAGCCATCTGAGGAGCATCTTATTCCAGCTGCACAGCTTCTTCCAGCCTTGAGTTTACATCACACTCCATTTATCATAAACAGTAATAATGTATAAACAAATGGCCTCCTGATGCGTGTGTGAGACAGCCAGGAAGGTCCTCTCTGCCCAAAACTAGACCGTGTTGTTGGCCTCCTCCCTTCAGGTGCTATTCCTGTGTTCTGTTACTTGATCATAATTCATTTTGATCCACAAGCCCTTTATAAGTGAGCTTTTCATAGGATCTGCACCAGGGTTAGTTGCAAGCCAAAGAACTTGAGCTACATGCAGAAGCCATAACAACAGACTCAGAGCTGCGTGTGCGTTCTCCAAGTCCCTTTGCAGGAATTGCAGCTGTCTCAATCCATAAAATTTCTCTGTTAATGATGGAAGTTTGGGCAAAACTAAAAATTGGGTCTTCCCCTGTCAGTATTATCCTGACAAAAAAAATTCTGGATGATGATGATGCAGGGATGAATGCGAATTGTGGTTAACAGAAATTTGTGGGCTAGCCTGAGACTAAGTTAAAGTTAAAACTCAGTTTCAATGAGCTGATGTAAAATACCATTCAGCCAAGCACAGAACTTCTATTTTCTTTATTTTCCTGTTTCAACTTTTCCATTTTATTATAAACATCTGTTTTGTGATTTTTAATTACATGATGCTGTTGTGGAAGTGAAAACTTACTACCAAACCCCAAACACTAAAGCATAACATTTTATCTACAAATATTCTCAGCAAAGTTCTACGAAACTTTATGGTTCTGTTAAATCAACATTTTTTGACATAAGGTGATGCAGCTGGAGGAGTGCTGACCAGCTTTGTTTGGTTTATAAAAGGAGCCCTCCTCGGGAGAAGCGCCCTGGGCTTGCACCATTTTCACCTCCATCAGCAGGAGGGAATCCTGTAGGGCTTAGTGTGCGTGAAGAAACCTAAGGGAAAAGAAAGCGCGATTGTCTTCTCCGTTAGATGTGATCATATTAAAACAGCCAGAAAAAGAAAGGACTAAACCCTGAGCTTTTCAGTGTGAATCGGGGTGCCCAAAATACCGAGTTTCCTAGGGAGAATTTTCAGGTGTCAAAACTGGGGATGTCTGTACCTCTGTTTCTGTCTGAGCACTGTTTCTGGATCTCAGGAACGATGTGCCCGGCCGCGAAATGCAACAGTCCTTATATTTATTAGGCTAAATAAGGTGAAAGGACAGAGAAAAAGTGATGAAAGCACATGTTCAGAGTCACAACCAGCACTGGTCCTGCTGGTCACCGTGACTCTGGAGATACAGCACAGGAAGTGCAAATCCCAGGCAGACCTTCCCAGCCTTGAACATCCACTGCTGCCTTTGGTCATTGGATTAAAGACCTCGCAGGACCCCTACGCCAGTCACGGTGGCTCTAAGCCCTGGGGAAGCAAGCTGCTCAAAGGGGACTGTGAGGGTCACCCAGCACATTCAAGCCTTTCGCAGCAACTCCCCATGCAGTTTTCCAAGCTGTGCATTTTCCTTGCACCCCACACTGCAGATGAATTGTAGGATTTATAGCCACCCAGAAGTACTGGGATCAGTAGCTTGACCAGCCCAAATCTATCCGTGGCTGTGAAGGCTTCTTTCTCTTCTTTACTTTTAAAAATCCTCTTCTGCCCCACTTCTTTCTCCATCATTGAGTTAAAGGTCTGGTTAACATCTCCTTTGGAATTATTCTACCTTTAAATTTTGATGACTCAGTGAGTCCAGCCAAGGCTTTTTAACAGCTTTTAATTCTAAGCTTTGGGGGTTTTACACAGCTGGTTAACACTGTAATGACTTTTCTTCATTCCCACTTGAACTTTCCACTGTTCTGGTGCTCTTTAAGTCCTGCAAGGCCTCATTTACGTTCCATTAAAACACTTGCACCAGGAGAGGAACGGTTCTTCTCATACACTCTTTTTATTAGTGTGTGAGTGTATAAATGATGCTGCCACTGAAAGGATTGAGCATAGCCTGAAGAAGACACAGCCTTTTAAGGTATTAACTATCACAGCTGCATGATTCTGTGTGGGGCTGTAGCAACTGAAATGCTTCCTCTGTGTGCGTGCGTATGTACGTAATACGCCATGCACATACAGCACTAGTCATTGCTGCCTCTGCCCTCCCTAGGCCAGTGCACAGTACTGTTTATTTTACATCGAAGCAGTTTTCACATCTTATTCCATATGACCAGGGACACGGATGCTTCAACAAGCCAGAGGAGCATCACTGACCTTAGAGGAAGAATTGGACTCAGCCTAGTTTTTAAAACTGAGGGGCTGGTTTTATGGTCAAGGCTGGCGCAAACCATCCCACTCTCTGAGCAGAAAGATCTTGAGCTGAAGAAAACAAGATTATGCTCTCCATGGCTAAAGATGAAGGGGCACATTGGCACAGCAGTAGCAAAGACACCAATCTTTCAGCAACCCTTCTCTGCAGAACAGCCAGGGCAAGCCTTTGCGACACACCACGGCTGCTGACAGCCGTGGGGTGTCTCCCAGCAATGGCAGTCCCGAAGTGCCCCCCCTTTGTCTGCCTTCACTTGTGAGATCGTCACTAGGCAATTGCTTGAGTGAAAAAAAAAGAAAAAAAAAAGGGATTAAAAAAAGAAGAGTGAATGAATACATTGTGTTGTACTTGGAAACCATCTTCTGTTATCTGTGTTGTTACATGCATCAGATTTGATAGGCTGCTTAGTCGTGTCTTGGCCAAATATTCCTGTGCTGGTGTATAAAAGCTGTCCCACTTTGATACTCACTCATAGAAATGTTAGCAGTGCTGTAGTGGAAGCAGCTGTCAGCTGGATAATTGCACGGAGGCTGCTGGGTTTTCCTGACGATTATGAAACGATTCAGACATCCTAGTGGGAGGCTACAGCGCGGTGTTTGGGCTGAATTTTCAAAGGTGTTTAGGTGCTGGAAGATTCAGATAACTGCCTGTGGGGATTGACAGTGCCTGAGAAGCCTCTGTGCCTAAATCTTACTGAAATTGTGGGTGTTTTGGTGTTGAAGCTGCTGAGATGCTTGTGGAAGGTCCCATTTGTAAGAAGAAATGTGGTTAACGTGCCTGGTGTTATGGAGAAGTGGCAGCTACAAAAATACCCGATGCCAAGGTAGAATAAACAAGTGTATAATTTTATGCCCTTGCCATCAAAAAGGGATTTGGATCAGGGATTTGAAATATTAGAGATCATCTACAAAGAAGGGTAGGTGGGTCAGGCAAGAAAGTTCAGCTGGAACAGCTTCAGGAGAGCTAGCTTTGGTCTTTACCCTGCCCTAGACTTGCTGTGTGATCACAGGAGGTCATGGAGGCCCAGCCTCTTGAGAACATAGCACTTGAGGTGCGTTTAGAGGTCCCTTGTCTCAAGTCCTGTTTGGTTCCTGAACAGGTTTTAATGGCCAGTGTATCCACTTTCCATCAAAAGTAACTATCACATTGGTCTCTAGGTGTTTGGATAAAATGTGTTTTTCTGTTACAGACGATTTTACGTGTGCCTCATTCCCTGGGCCTGCAGGGGAAGCACAGCCCCAGGCCTGGGCAGGCAGCAGCCCCAGGAGCCTCTTGGCATGTGCAAAACCTGCCCTCAGAGGCGCCGTGCGGGCACGACGGCCGGGTGCGGGGAGCGGCTGCGTGCAGCGTCTCTCACCAGGGCGTTCGGGGGTCTCGCATCAAGGTGGGTGTGGAGTTCCTTACGCTGGCACCTTCTGCTGTGGGTGCCTGCTGCGGGCTGAGGGTGGTGGTTAGTCTCTGCTGGCTGGCACTGGGCAGTAGCCAGGGGCTTCCTGTGGTGTGAGGTGGGTTTCTTCTCATCGCCAGAAGTGATATTGTTCTTGGTTTTTTTCAGCAGGAAACCTGTCAGAAAAAGCCCAGTATCACGCTAGGCTGATGTGTGTCTCCTAGGGGTTCATCTTCCTTTCAGGACAGGCTAAAAGAAACATGTCTCTCGTAAATGCCATTGCAGAAGGGATAAAATGTCTTTCAGTGTTGCCAGAGACAGCACTGTATGACTTTGCTTCTTCAGATACGAGGTTACAGGGCAGCAGGCCACCTTCAGCTGTCAGACATGGAGAACAAGCGGCGCCCTCCTCTTCTGGCTTCTTTCAGAATTAATGCTTCCTGATGACGTTCAGATCTAGCTCTCCTCTTGCTACAGCCAGGGTCGCGGCTGGCTCAGGAGCTGGTGAGTCCTTGCTTGCAAACAGTTCTTTACAGATCTTGTAGGGCTTGCTGCTGCGGCGATCAGGACATTTGCTATAGTTCTGCTGCTGTCACTACATTGTGGTTGCCTTCCTTTAGCAGAAACATCTCACGCAGATCTCAGATCGGCAGTGTCTCAGCCCAGATCTGCATTTGGAGGGAAGAAAATCAGAGCGTGAGGGAGGCTGTGGAGCCCCAGCAAGGGCCTCATGCTGTGGCTGGAAATTGTCTTGCAGGTGTCACTGGTCTGTGAGATGGGATGGAGGAAAGCTAACAGGCCTTAGCTCAGCTGGGAAAAAGAGCTCTGTAATTAGGATAAAGCCCTACAGCTGCCAGCTTTGTAATTTCTTTTTCGCTTTCTTACTACAGGGACGTGAGTTGTGACATCCGCTCCTCAGAGGATAAAAGTTTTGTTGTCAGAGGCTGGGCTGCACCCAGGAGTGTTGCCTGGCCATCAGATGGAGAAGGGCAGAGGCTGGGTTTTGCAGCAAAAAATAGAAGATGACACCACCTTTTCCAGTGAAAAGATGAGCCGGCGAGCGTGTGTTACAGTCATTAGCACGGAGTTTAAAAGAACCGTCAGTGCTCTGTGTTTTAAAGTCCAGTCGGTAGAACTTAATAGCCCTGGCTTCCTGCAGAATTCCCTCTGCCTGTTTTCAGTCGCTCCCGGCAGTGAGACTGGTAGATTTATGTGGTTTTACAGGGGCACAAAAGAGTTACTTTGCAGCACGGCACCGTTTTCCCTTAATGGACTCTGTGACAAAACAAATTTTGGTGGTGTAAAAGTGCCTGGGCTGCTGGACCAAAGTATTCCATTTGCGACGCCCCGCAGTGAGTGAAAGCCACGAGACTGGTTATAGCCACGCTGAAAGGTAGTGAAAGAGCTGGTCACACCAGGCGCTTCTAAAAGGACAGATTTGTAGCTCTGTCCTGTGCGTTATGAAGAATATAACTCTTTTTGCTCCTGAATTCAGCCTAATGTTAAAGGGCTAGCGTGCTGAGCGTTGCGTGGGACGCTCCGGACCAGGTATCTCCGTGAACCACCTTTCAGGGAGACTGTGTATCACTGACATGCTTGTGCATGGGCATATTTCTTCCTTTGGAATGGCTCAGCCCCTGTGAGGAAGCATGCAAAATAGTCCCTGGAAGTGGCCAGGTCCTCTGGGAGCTGCATGGCCTCTCAACCCTGGGGAAGTTGCAGGAGGCAGGTTGTGATCAAGGAAGGATGCATTAAGGGTGGCCCTGGCAGAAGATGACTAGCACACTGGGGGGAGGGAGAAGAGGGTCTTACAGTCAAAGCTGAGACACAGCCACAGCTTGTAGTTAAATGCCCAGGTATGGGTAAAGCCCTTTATGTCGTGGTGTCAAGCAAAGTCTCTTTCCCTTAAACACTTCACGTTGCATCTTTTGTGAAACTGCAGAATTTTTCCCCTTGGGGAAGGTTGAGAGGTTCAGTGATAGCTCTGTCAAACTTCCTCTTCACTTTCTGTTTATGCAGAACAATCACGGGATCTGGATTGATGGACTGGTGTTACAGCTGACACCTGACAGGCTTTTATCTGGACAGTGCAGATATGGGTGCAATGTCTGGTTGACACGTTACTTGGACTTTAGGAATGTGATACATCTAATCCACTTTGGAAACTTATTATAGAAGACGTCTGCAGCTAGGCTAGCAGTCCAGTGCTCAGGAGGGGGGAGGAAAAGTCCCTACAGGTTACAGCACATTTTACCTGGTGGTAGATGCCTGGCATAGATCAAAGTTGTCCCCATTGACTGAAGAGGAACTGAGCTAGCTAGCTCAGATACAGCGTTCACCAGAAAGGTGGCCAGGGTTAGGTGTATGGGGCTGAACTGCACCATGTATGGACAGAAGTGTTTTGGGTTATCCCATGAGCCAAAAGGAGGATTGAAGTTTCTCATGTTCAGACAACATCTCCACATCCTCTGAAGTACACAGACTTGCACAGAGCAGTTATACTACCTTTGTGGAGATATGACAATGCAGAAGTTAGACTTGTCATGTCTGTCCTGATCTAAACTGATTTAGACCTCTTCAACCCTATGGGTATTGTTGGAGAAAGGTGACTTCTAATAGTCTGGCTTACACCCCAGTTCAGCCACCTGATGTAAGCCCAACACTTGGTACTGAGCTGAAATGTCACGTAAGTCCCCACGTGTGAGTGATCGGTCATACGCAAGGACCCTCAGAGGACAGAAGATCCACCATATGGGTGCTGGATGTGTGGCGCTGGGATGACTTTGAACAAGTAGAGGGATGTGATCCCTGGTCAGGCCTCTGAAACAATCCAGTCCGCAGATGCATATGTCTGAGAGTCTGGAGACTGTGAGTAGCTAGGCTGGGAGCATGGAGTATGGGGGCTGGAGTGTTGCTCCTGGGGTCCCACACCATGCGTGGGCTCTGTGGTGTAACCCGAAGGTGATGCAAAGGAACTTGCTGAAGCCAGAAGAAGTTTGAGAGCTTTCCTCATGGTTACGGGAGCTGCTGCCTAAACCAGGCAGCACAAAGATCCTGTTGCCTTATGCAGCTGAACTTCTTGCTCTGCCGTGCTGGTCTGCATGTCTGCGGGAGCAGCTCAGGGGGGCAGTGCTGCCTTGTGGTTTGAACCGTTCCCTGGGCTGATTTCTTTTCTTGCTGACACGCAGGGAGTTGTATCCCCAGAGTGAGCATCAGGGGTTTCATATGAAAAAAACCACAGATGCAAGCTGCAGAAATCTGTGTCCTGCCATGCTGGGTTTAATTAAGGGCACGCTGGAAAAATCCCTGTTCGGTAACACCTCTCTGCAATCGCGCTGTGTGGGAATTCAAGTGGCTTTATGGCAGGGAGTTTGGGCTCACATCTGGCAAGATTAAATCACTGCCCTGTAGGGAGAGAAAGTTATTTCTATTTTCTGCGTTTGGAGTGACTACATGTGCCAAACGCTCGTTTCTGCTATAACTGGTAGAAAAAAACAACCCCACATTTAAATGCTGTAGGAAGCATCGGAAAAGAGCAATGTGAAATGCCATGCCATTGATCGTCAGCGCTGCCTGGTCCCAGAGGAAAGCGCAGCCTTTGAAGGACAGCGCTTGGTCTTGACATCGCCTGGCTGGGAGGTAGCAGTGGCACGCGTCTCTGGTGCGGACACAGCCTTGTGGTGCGCTGGCTGCCATTCCGCTTGTGCTCCCCGCACCGATCTGTCTCCGGGGAGTGACTGACAGTGTTTCGTGTGTTTGAGAAACTTCAAGCAGCTGATACACGGATGCAAAATCTGCTACTAAATATGTTTCATTTATTTGCCTGGGCAATTTGTTATCTGTGAAATCTATTTATCTAACACAATCTACCTTCCTACCTAATTAGATATGGTTGTACACACAGAGATGGAGTCAGTGGGAAATCACGTTTTTTCCACTTTTTCACGTCCACTTTATGCTCCCAAAAATCATTGTCCCTTATTTTTCCTGTGTTTCCAGTGTAGTCTGACCTAACTGGTAGAAAAAAACAACCCTGAACAGCAGATCTGCTGTGTGGATGCTCAGTGCAGTTTATGTGGAACCTGTGGCCCATGTGTTTAAAAGCACATATATTTGTCCAGGGGGGTCCCAAATGGAAATAAGACAGCCCTCAGGATGTGTAAAGAGATACAGAAATATATTTATGTATCTATATATGAGTCATAAATCCAAACACATCCCCATTTACAGTGGCTCTCAATTTTCCAGTGGGGAATTTCAGGGGCCCTGTAGGAAGGTGTCCTGTCGCAGGCATCCTGCTGCAGGGCATGGCATGTAAGTGAGTACGGATATACAGCTGAGTGCTTCCTCTCTGTAATGCATCACTCGGGGTTATTTCAGCCTCAGAGGTGACATCCCATCCTGGTGCAGTGGCAGATTTAAGGCCTGAAGTATCCTTGAATCTTTGTTGATTTGGACAGAAAAGCATCTCTGCTTGTTCTAGGCAGCATCAGGGCTTCGCCTGACCTTTGGCAATGCCCGGGGAAGTTATCTGTCTTTTGAATCATGACTTCTGCTCCTCGGCCAGACGGAGGCTTCCCTTGCCAGCTCCTTTCCCTTTGCTGTGCTTTGGATCTGCTCTTTGTGCAGTGAATAATAACCGTGAGCCATAAGGGGGTTAATTAATGTGCTTATAAAGCAGAGTGTCAGCAGTGCTTAGGCAGAGCTGATCGTGGTTGTGGATGACCATCCCCACTTCTTTACAAATCTGTTTTCTATAACCCTATGGCTGTGTGGAATCAAACTTGGTGTTGCTCAAGGGGAAACGTCTCTGTCAGAGAGAATATTCGCTTTCTGTTCCTGCACTCACTTCCCCTAAGCGTAAAACAGCAGGATATTTTGCCAAGGCTTTGGAGACTTTTTGGCTTGAAATAAAAAAAAAAGGCAAAGCACAAAGAATAAGGAGAAGTTGCAATGTGTAAAATGGAGCCAAACGCTCTTTTCTAGGATTTGCAAGCCCCACAAAATCCAGGCAGGGCATCTTATCCCTCAGAGCAGGACAGCATTTGCTTTTTTGGAGGATGAGAGATTCTGTTGACTGTCTGCAGCATGAGTTTCTGCTGTTGTGCTGCTCCTGCTGCTGCTAGAAAGCGAGCACAAAGGCTCCTGTTTAGTAGACGTGGCCAAGAATTTCTCTGAAGCATCAGATGTCAAGTCAACACAGTCAGTCTCTTCTTTCTGCGTGAGTTGCTTTTCCTTCCTCCTTCTAAATCCCCTCCTTTCTTCTCCCTGATCAAACTCTTTCTCTCATGGCAAACATCATTACTACAGCAGGCAAGATGAAATACGCCTCAGCCTACCTCAATCCCAGTGCAGACAGAAACCCAAGAGAGAAGGGCAAAGAACAGCAAATAAGGAGGTTTGCAGAATGCCAACACAGCAATGGCAGTGAGAAATACAAGCCAGAACTGTTAACCACACAAGGAAATAAATGCTCCTGTGGGAAAAATCCTACACTAATGCCTATTAGCTTAATAGCTGTGTGGTTTAGGAAGAGGGCTGAGAGACAGGGGGTCTGGGCTCTGCATGCTGCTGCGCCGCAGCCCGGCTGTCGCTTGGGTGGCTGAATGCTTGCTCTGCCCTTGGTTGTCTTTGCTTTCAGCTTTGATACTTTCCTGTGTGAAATGGGAACCTGTTTCTTCTGGGACTGTCAGAAATGTCAGAGGTCAGCAACACCTGGAGGAGCCCACACTGTTTTCATATGGAGCAGTTCATCCTCTGTGTGTGCGCACAGTTGTGCAATCGTCAGATCTCTCCACACGTATAGTTCCTCCGATCCCAACTCACTCTGTCTTGATGCTGGAACAGAGTAAATATCATCAGCATTTCTCTTCAGAGAGAGATTGCACACAACGTGCCCAGTCCAAACCCAAAGTGCTCTGCAGGTGTTTTTTTGTTTGCTGGGGACTGAACCTCAGAGGAAAAAGGCCATGGAGAAAAGAGAATTAAATGGAAGTAAATGGTAAAGCCAGTCCAATGGAGAGCAGGAGGTAATCAACAGTACCAGTTTATGAGGAAGGTTTATGAAGGAAGGCAAGCAAAGCTTCCCTTGGAGAAAAGATAAAGAGGTAGATTATGATATACTTTACTTCATAGTGCTTCCTGAAAAAGAGCCGAGGGCATTGTTTTCTGCTTTAATATTTTGTGTTAGACATTAAAGGGATGAAGGCAAGGAGCCTGAGTAGCTATGAGTTAATCCAAAAAGCAGAGATCTTTAGGCTGGGAAGTAGAGGGACTTTGTGGTTATTATTAGACTTTTCAGCTCACAATGGACAAAGTCAGTATTTTTTTTATTTTGACTGCTGCTGTTTCCTCCTTTGATTGTTAAATCCCCTCTCTGCCCCGAAATGCCCTACTTTCAACAGAGCCTGCTTGTACCTAGCAAATGGCCTAAGGACGCTGAGCACTGGGTCACTGGAGCCACAGCAGGTAAGTAACTCAGTCTGAGCACTACAGAGGCTAGGCTTGGGGAGGTATGGGCTTCATATGAGATAAACTACCTGCTGTAGCTGTTAGCACTAGGGTTTTGGGGCAAGAACGTATCATCTCCCAACATCCTTTTGCTATGGGAAGAATGAGATCTTAGGGAAGAGAATTAAGGGAATGAAATTCTGTGTTATGGGTTATAAATGTTCTGGACAAGAAATTTTGAAGAGTGGTTGAATGGAGGTCCTACTAGTAACTCAAGGTAAGAGACCTTTCTCTCTTCAGATTCAGTCTTCTAAGGCTGCTAAGAGTTAACACGAAAGGAATTGTTCAGGCAGTGGGTAGGTGGTGATGTGATGAACAGGCTTAGGAACCCTAGGGGGAAGAGGGGTCTCTCATCATTAGAGTGTTGCCAAACGCTGCAAAAGGCTTCATCAAGCTGAATATTACAATTACCTATTGTTTGCTAGTGCTCCTTAGGTTGCTTAAATAGGAAGGACAAGGTTCCCTACACCTGGAAACTTCTGCAAGCATGGGGGTGAATTTTTAATAGAGATTAAAAACTAAAAAAAGGTGGAATTTAATGTTTTTCCTCTTATGACCATGCCTTGTCAGATTTACTGCCTTACAGTGGCTGGCAAGGAACTTATTAGGAAGTAATACTGCTACCTCAGAGCTGGAGTATTAATTTTTAATTGATTACTTCTTTGTGATGATGATGGAAGTGGAATATCAAAGATGGGCGAATAGTGTAGCACATGCCCTTGCTGTTCTGGAAGCACACACTGAGCCCTAAGCTGTTCTCAAAGCTTTTCTTCCCCAGCTGGCTGAAAGAAGCCTGCGCCAGCCTTCTGCATCCTGCTAGCTTGTGAACATCTCCCGGTCTCTAATACGTTCATTATCACTGTGCCACTGCAGGGTGACGGATGAGGAAGCAAAGGCAGGAGGGAGGATTAAACCCTTTGGTTCCAGTGGGAATGAATCACTGAAAGGTGGTTTATGAAGTTGATGAAAATGAATAGAAATCCCCTGGCAGGGGAAGGGAGCTGAATCTGCTTTACTCCATGATCTGAAAGGGACAACCAAAGCGTGGCACAGGACACCCAGCATATATGTTGGGAGAGGGCGGCGGTGTGCAACTGCTACCAGAACGGCATGAGCGTGTGTCTCTGGCTCCTGCCAATGTTTCACCACGACTACTGCACTGATGGCCCAATGCCATTCGCTTCTGCGTATCATGAAGACCCAGCTTCGCCGTTTGAGTCTCCCAGGTTTCCCAGAAGGTGGGTACCCAAGGCTCCAGCCTGCCCCAACGCTTCCCGCGGGCTCTGGTTGGAAAAGGAGCTGCTCTTTCCCCCGGGCTGCTCTCTACCTGCCAAACGTGTTCTTCGCCACAAAGAGAAGCATCTGGTGCCTACACATGGCAGCACTGAAAAGCTGGCGTCTGAGAACAAAATCTGAAAGGAAAATAATTGTTTCGGTTGCAGCTGCCGGCGGGGAGCAGCACGTAATCAGGGAGGCTGAGAGCTGGCCAGAGGAATACCAGCCCTCCGGCCCTCACAGGGTAACATCCCTGCCACAAATAGTCAAATATCTTACTTTTTAATATCCCACCTGAGGAAATAGCCCCTCCATGCCCCCACCCCCTCAAGCTGAAACAATTTTGCCACTAATGCGAATCATGAATGCCATTTTCCTGCACTGAGCTGTGTTTCTCCTTGGAAACTTCCTTTGCAGTCATGAAGCGGCAAACTTTGGCTTTCAAAGAACAGGTAGGATCAGAGCTTCTGGTGGTGGGAGAATATTCATGTGCATATGTATATGTGACTTACTAACGAATTAGGATTTGTTTTCCAGAAGGACTTAATGCCTGATTTTGGCATGTTTGGCTTTGTAAACTTTCTCTTAACACAACTTTCTAATGTGCCAAATCACAAAAAAAAAGGTTTCAATCCCTCTTAGACCGACTTAGACTGAATCTGTTCTCAGCTACCTCACTGTTTACTTCCATGTGGGCTGGGGAACACTGTCCCCAGCCTTCTCCAAAGACTGCAGGAGGAGAGTGCCCGCTGCAGTTAACAGATGCGATGGATTGATACTTCATGAGCGTGTGTGTGTCTGTGTCCGCTTCCCTCTCAGAAAACACAGATCTGCAGCCTGGCTGATGAAAGAACTTTGTAGCTCAAAGAGCAAAGCAAGCAAGCAACAATGGTGAGCGTAATACTTTTTTTTTTTTTTCTGGTCTTTTGGCCTTTTTGATTCATAAAGAAATTGTCCAATCACTCCTAGTGCATTTGTGTAAACCTACGCTGGCAAGGAAAGCATAACTTAAAGGCAGCGCAGTGTGTGGCTGTATGAAGCTTGTTTCACTCATAACGGTTATTTGCAGCTGCTGGGCTGTGTGAACACAAGGTGTTTCACACGGGGTCAGGCTGCAGCCTCTCTCCCTCCAAGGCAAGTCTTGGAGCTGGAAGAAATCACAAAGCCAACTTTTCTCCCTTGCAGATGTGCTTTTAGGGGTCATATGTGGAGGGAAAAGGCAGAGGTAAGTGTGCTTTCAGTCTCCTTCCATGGGGCTCAGGGCGAGCACTGTCTAAGGCTGTGGCTCCCTGCTCGTTATGCAAAGCAAGTACTAGTGCATTTTGAAACAAATTTTATGCAGTCACAGGCTGCAGCTTTACAAAATCCCCAGCAGGGCCTGTGATTTAGCATGGGCAAAAGGCCAGAGCTGGGGAACGCAGTGGGAGGGTCCTCCAGGAAGGAGCTGCCAGATTTGGTTCCACCTGAAAAGGGACTCTCTGGGAAGAGGAGGCAACTTGTTGCTTTCTGTTTTCAAGAAACTGAGAGATGGAAAAGGCTTCCCAGTTCTCACTGGCCCTACCTCCTCATCTGACTACTTGGTGCTCATTGAAGGACTGAGCCCAACGCATGGAGCACCTGATCCCAACGCATGGAGCACCTGATCCCAGCAGAAGCTGGATTTGGCCACTCTGATTTACTAGAGTTAGAATTTGTCTCCTGGAAACTGGCCAAGGGCATCATCCATTACTCTCACATTTGGGTTTGGGTGGATAAGTGTCGTCTCTGGCCACAGGGACAATGCTGTCACTGGCCAGTCTGGCCTGGAAGAGAAAGGAGAAATGTTCTGCAATTTCAGAGAGAGAAAGATCTACTGGCTGGAAACTAAGTGTGTTAGGCTTTTCAAAAAGTGGCTTCTAGTTGCCAATTCTTCTTTCTCTGAAGGATCAAAAGCAATTCAAGAATGCAGAAAAGAGGGAAAATAGAGCTGGGTCTTACAAGCAAAAAACCTTGTGCATCAGGTCTGAACCCAGCCCCTGCTTTACATTTCACTGCCACCTCCATGCACCAAAAGGTGTGGGGAGAAAACCATTTAAAAAATCCACATCCTAAATACTGTAACCTAGAGCTGACAGAGATGGTCACAGACTTATTTTCTTCTGGCTCTGCTTTTAGCCAATACAAAAATTTCTGATGACTCCTGTCTCTCTGGGAAGTTTGACCAGCATTCTCTCAAGCTGTGTGCTTTCCCCACTATTAATGTGTACCATTTGTCGAAGTTCAGACTTTTTTTTTTTTAAAAAAAAATTCAATCATAACTTTTTTGTCTCTTTCAGTCCTGTCTGATACCTCGTTGTAAGTGTCCGTGAAAGGCAAATAGACATCTGTGGAGTCTAAAGAGGAGCTCTGGCAATTTTATGCAGCTCTTTGCCCCCCCCCACTGCCTGCCTCCATAATCTGACGATAAAATTGGATTTTTGGTATCTCTTTAACACTCAAAAAAGTAAAACTCTTTCATAACATGTATCATTTTCCAAGGTAATTTGAAGAGAATACCTTTCACTTTCAAATTGCCCTTTGGCAGATTTGAAACCACTGTTGTTTTGTGAAAGCTCTTGGCATTTAAAACTGCTTTGTAAGAAGGAGGAGGAGGAGGAGGAGGAATAAAAAGAAAATAAAGCTCCCAACCCTGGCTACTTCACGTTCCTTCTGATCTGTCCAGAGCTTTTCAAGTGAGTGGGAACACGCCGACAAATGCATTCTGAAGAAAATCTCATTTCGACCCTAAATGGTGCTTCACAATTTCCAATTCACGCTGTTGCCCTTTTTGCAGGAATTGATGGCTGCCATTGTTATCAAAGCTGACAGGCCTCTGGTAGGTTGCACAATCAGCGCAACCTGCTCAAGCCTTTCATTATTCTCAAGTGGCAGATTCTCATGATATCTCTCTTTTATAGACATTGCTCAATTTTACTTTGCATTTGACATGGCTCCTCTACTCGCTCGTTGCTGGGGTGAGGAGATAAAACGGCTCCTCTGAAGTTAAAGGAACAACAGCTCCAACACATGCCGAAAGTGGTTGGCAGCTTCTGTCCTTCCAGTGTGTTTCAGATGAGACGCTGCTCTGTTTATCATAAATTAGCAGTTGGGTAATTGCCCAACGTGCAGCTCCATTCTTCTCAGCCCTGGCGTTCAGGCAGCGTTTTGCAGACATGCAAATGTCCTGTGAAAGCAAACCAAAATCAAAGGTTTTGGGGCTTTTGTGCTTGAAAAATTAAAGAGGACAGTGTTTCTGTTGAGCTGGTTTTGTCTAAAAGTCTCTCTCTCTCTCTTGTGTCAACTGGCATCACCTGGAAGGGTGCCAAAAAATCCCCCGAATGACCAAACTGGGCATCAGGCTCATAAATGGGACAAATGGAGAAGGGGTGCCCAGCTCCCTGGGGATGTGAAGGAGCTGAGTGGAAGATGAAACTCTCTGGTTCAGAGAGGTGTTTAACTGCAGTAAGTACAATTTAAGCAATCTGAGAGGATGATATCCTACTCCCTCCCACATTTTCTCATCGATAAGTCTCCAGGCAGAGGCTCTGCTCAAGCCTGAATAGAGCTTGTGAATGCCCCATGAGTTCCTTGTATGACACAGGTGACACTAAGGAGTGAAAGGGAAGGAAGATCTTTTGACAAAACCTTCATGAACCGTAGTTTTCAGGATTTTACTGTATGAGATTTGCATAATTACAAATGGGAGATTCATGGTGGATCTGGGAAGAGATCTACCAAGTCCTCCAATGTCATCCCAAAGGCTTTGTGTTTGTTCCCATCGGATTCCCATAGGATTCTCGTCTTGCCTTTGCCTTCAACCCTAGCTGTACTTTCAGTGTTACTTTTTTTATTTTTTTTAGCCTGGAATTGCTTTGAAGTTGTTCTTTATGAAGATAACTTCTCTATGAGGAAACCACTGTGGTTGCTGGCTGTGTGTATCCTGCTCGGAAGGTGACCTGCAGTGGGTTTTTCCCAGCCGCTGGACTTCAGGATATCTTTCTGAAGGTATTTGGATATCTAAAACTGGGATATGAAACCAGCTGTATAAATGTAGTTCTGTAGCTGTTATGTGCTTGTACTTACAATTCAGAGGGAATGTGCGAGAGGAGTGGTCTGTGCCTCTGCACCAAACCTGGCTTCTCTAGATTTAGTTCAAGTTTAACCAGCCTCTGCTAAGCGCTGTAAGTTGAAATCCTCAAGAAGCTAAATTTCCCTAGAGAGGAGTGCCCAGTGAGAGATGTAGGTGAGTACAGCAGTCAGGGAACACCGTAGGAAGAGGGATGCAAGGGAAAGCAGGGCACAAACCCACAAGAACTACTGTGTTAGAACAGGCAGAAGAAACATCTCCCCTATCTTCTGGCCTCACATCATGAAGGCAGCCGAAAACAGGCCTTCTTCTCTGTTTCTGGAGCTTGGGATCATTGTCATAAGGGAAGATCTGTTGCTTAATAGAATTAAAAAAGGAGGGGAAAACCAGTCTTGCAGGTAAATGAAGAAAAATATTCTGAACAAATAAATTAGTGCACAGATATTGACAAATAAGTAACTCTACAGCCCCTAGCAGCATAATGGCCATAAATATTCAAGACAAGACTGACAGACAGGGATAATATCTTTTATTATTAGATTAAGAGTTATAACTAGCAAAAGAAATAATAATTTAAAAAAAATTGAAGGAACTTTTGCACTCAACATCGTTTCTTTGGTTCTGAAACAGAAGCAGTAAACTTTCAGGTAAATAAACATTGGGGACAATTGTCCTACTTTGATTTAATTACATGAATCAGTTAAACAATTAGAGAGGAAAGGGTTGTTAAAATCTCAGAAGCAGGTGGGAACATTCTGGTTTGATTTCCCAAGACAAGGTTTCATGATGATACTGAGTCAGGTATTCAATCCCCTCCTTCCCCTTGCTGTTTGTTCCTGGTCTTATCTTTGCTACACAGCCAACCACTGCTTGTGCAAAGGTGCTGTGAACAGGGTCAGGGAACTGAATGAATTAAAAAATAAGTCATGAAAAAAAGTATCTTTTAGACTTTTTCCTTTAGGTCACAGGACAGCAGTAAGGGTAGGAGGAGAGGGCAGTCACTGCTTAAAAATTTCAACTTATGGCCTCAGTGCTTCCAGAGTTAACGCTATGAATAGCAAATGCGTATTTTGGACCTGGCATCATTAGAAATTAGCAGAAAGTGGGAAAAGGCTGTCTGGCTACTATCATGCCACATAGGACAAGCAGTGTTGTACCAAGGGCATGCTGTCCAAAGATTGATTGTTATGTAAGCTGGAGCCTAAGATGTGATGTAGAAAGAGCCTGGGGACAAGACGACTTAATGAAAAGTAGAGAAATAAATACACTTGGTATAGAATCATAGAATGGGTTGGGTTGGAAGGGACCTTGAATATCATCTAGTTCCAGCCCCCCTGCCGTGGTTAGAGGCACTTACACTAGACCAGGTTGCTCAAAGCTCCATCCGACATGTTTAGATGCCCCTATATGTGTGGGTAGGGTTCAGGATGGACTGTTACTATGTGCTTTGTTAGATTCAATAGTTAGATTTGAAGAATATGCCTACGTAGTGGGCGACTCGAATTCCAGAATGGCTTTGATATCACTGAAGGCCAGATGCAGTATGAGAATAACGTGTTCTTAGCACTAAGGTGTCTGGCAGCAGCTTTGATAAGCCAGATCTTGCTCTCCTGATAAAACTCAGAAGAAAATATGTTCCTGACCAAGCAAGACATTGAATATGTTTCCTTATAAAGCACAGATGAAAGACCCAACATGAGAGAAGTTCATATTATTTCTCACCTGACAGGAAGGCATGTAGGTACCAGCAACAAACACAGACTAAGAGCCTACAAATAAACCAGGTGAGAAGACAACCCTACACTTGTATTCACTGCCTGTTTCTCATATATGGAAATTCTTGCTTGTAAATCTCCAAAGGACATGCTGGAGTCTCACAGCCTGACAGAAAACTGGTAGAGGATGCTGGTTTGCAGACTCCTGCTACCCAAGGCACTCTGTTCACATCCATGTTCCCTACGGTTCCTGCTGGCAGGTATCACAAGAGATGAATTTCACACCGTTCACCATCACAGAGCAAAGTGGCAGCTTCTTATTTGATATATAAATTATCCTCTTTCGTTATGTTGGATGCTTAAACACACTATCTGAAGACGCATCCTTCTTTGTAATAAGATATAGGAGGTTAGACTATTTTTAATGTGACAGAGGAGCTTGTTTAGAGGATAAATACCCAGCAGCACGCACCTGTCTGGAAACAAGACAGAAAATGTCTTCTCATGTTCCGTTATCCAGAAGCAAGCCCCTAAAGGCTATGAACGCACGTCCGACATGTGGTTCCAGTACATACATCACAAACAAAACACAGTGGCAAGAAATCTATAGCTTTCATGGACATCTCACAGCAGCCGCAGCAGCCTCATGGCTGTTGTTTACTCGTGTGTTTTGGGGGAAGGACAACCTCTGTGCTTTGTGTTTTTGTCCTGCCCCAAAGTAAAGCCCTGATCCACATTTTATCTCTAAGATGTTTTGCCATGCTACTGAGATGGAGGAGGGCTTTAACATCTGAGCGTAATTCTTCCTGTCTTGCTGAAACCTTCTGCTTTAGGGAAAGCATTCTTCAGATGAGTGACCAAAAGCTGAATGAATGGCAGGAGTTTATCAGCTGTTTGAGGTAGGGACTCAAACAAGCTGGTGCTGTGTATTCCTCCTCCTGAGCTGCTGGTCCTTGCCTCATTCCTGGGGATTTGCTGTTATTACTCCTTGTCTTTTCTGCTTAATCTCTCACTGTTAACATGAACGATGGGCCATATATGGAGCCTGTTATCTCTTCCTGGAGACCTTGTAGTTAAAGCAGCACAAAGTCTAGGTTGAAATCACCATTAGGTGATTTTTTGAAGGAACACAATTTATACTGGACTGCGGACAGAGTGTACTGCTGTCTGCCCTCTCCCTTGGTAGAACAGCTCCTGAACCAAAATGATTCCTGATTTACCGTCAAATAGCAAAGTTTTAATGGCACCTGCTGAAAAGAGGATTTACAAGTATGAGATGAAGCAGGTAGGGCTGCAGGGTGACATCACCAGACTTCCTAGCACGTGTTGTCCTCATGGGTCTGATTTTTTTTCCAAACCAAACTGGAATAAGTTTAGATAATTTCCAGTATGATTCTGTGATATCCCTTATAGCTCCCTCGGATTTTACCTTTGTCATCTCCTAGGGCTGGAAGCTCCTACTGCTGATGGGAGCTACTCAACAAATCCTGCCTGCCAAGTACAAGTCCAGAAGTAGATCTTGCTGTGATGGTACCAAATGTCTGTGACATCTTGTCTTTAAGGTTTGAAGGTTCTGGTTTTCTTCTACAGTGTTTTCCATCAGTAACAGCAAAAAAGTAAACCAGTAAGTAAAGAAGTAAGATGTCTGTCCATCTGTCCGTCCATCCATCCATCCATCCATCCATCCATCCATCCATCCATCCATCCATCCATTCACCCACCGGTTACCTCAGCACTCTTTAACCTCTAGCTGATGCCTACCGGCCCATAAACATCTCTAAGTTTGGAGGAAGTACATTAAGATATTTTGGCCTTGAACACAGCCTTTAAAGCCATATCCCTTTGATTTTGCAGCTGGTCACTCTGACAAAGAGGCTGTACTTGAAAATTCGAGATGGAAGGCGTTAACCCATGTGAGTCTGTTTCCACACCTTGCTTGTTGTTTTGGGAGTGTGTCTGAATGAGAAGGGGTTTTTAAACTTCCTTCAGATGCTTTTAGAGAAACACAGGAGGTGGTTTTGGAAGATGCTAAATAACATACTTCAACAGTACTACTGTGTCGGCACATTACAAATATTAGCTCTTTGTAGTTACTGCCTTCAAAGTGACAATAAAAGAGCCAGATCGGCGCATCTATAAGTCATTTGCATTTTGTGTTATTTTCGTACGATTATGCGTTTGAAGAGAGAATGCTTTTTTCTTCTTTTCTTTTTCCCCTTTCCAAAGCTCCCTTAATTACTTTCAGTTCAGGTTGACTTATCATCTTATTCTAGGTAATGAAAGTCAGATGGGAAATAGTGAAACTTAGTCGAAAGTCAATCAGTCTGTTAAGTTGAATACAAAACGCACTCGTGATTCATTCAGTCCTGGTAGGGCAACAGAGATGCAGATGATTCCCACTGAAGACCCAGAGAAGAAATGAAAAAAAGATCATTAAAGCAAATATCAACGCTGCAGATAGGAGAGGGAATGAACACATTGTGTGCTCTGTCTCCAAAGTGCTGCTGTGTTACAAAAGCACAGGAAAGAGTTCACATGAATTTCAGAAGTTTTTATCTTTTCTTTTTTTCCTGCCTCTCTCCCCAAAAGCTCCATCAGCCCAGATTATGCATGATGGAGTGACACAAAGCAGTGATACTTTTACTGCAGTTTGCATTTTCATGCCAGTGAGGCTGAAGTCCCCGTGAGTTAACATTCCTGGAGCTGGCTGGGGAGCACCCTGGGAAGGGAAATGGTTGTGTGGAGGGTACTCAACTCTATCCCCTCTGGTCCAGAGGCTGGTGCAGAGCTGGGAGAGGCTGCTGTGTTGCGGGCTGTTGCAAATAACCTGTGCGCTCTTATGCTTTCAGGCTCTCGTCTCTACCCAGAGGGCTGCAGTTCATCACTAGAGGTCTTGAGCAAAGGTTGGCAGCTGCAGCTGGACCTCAGCAGCTTGTTGGGCTGCTCTCATCACCAGCATGTGCCTGCTTTTGGCAGCCAGGTTTCTTGTTTTTTTCTGTCTCCAAGCTCCCTGCTGAAGCAGCGTGGGCTAGTGGGACTGCAGACTCTGCCTGCTTGTCCAACCCTGATCAGGTAAACAGCTCTGTGTGTGTGTGTGCCCTTCCTCAAGGTGGGACTCAGAAGAGACCAGCTCTAGTGCCATCATGCCTTTCCTTCTGTGCTTCGCTTTCCCCAGCTGTACAATAAAGGAAAGGTTTCCAAACTCCCTTGGGCAGGTTCTTCTGGACCATCTCATGCAGCGTGCTACAGGGAGGTTAACTGGGCACTGACTCCTCTAATCCCCTTGACTCCTTAGCTGGGAAAATCTATCTGAGCAGAGAAATCCTCATGTTTCAGTTCACATTCTGCACATTAAAGCTCCAGCAAAATTTCCAAGGTAGGGCGGCATATGTAAAGCATTGTAACTGCTGATTTCTCTCTGCTTGCAGGTGTTGGATTTGTTTTCGGCTCATTGCCATTAATTGGAATGAATTTTAATGACTTCGTGTGGCTTAGATTGGAGGCAGTTATAATTAATTCCATGTGTACATGCCAGATATATGTGTACTAGAAATCTCTTGATCAAAGAATTGTTTTCTTGCAGGAACAAAAGCTGATGGTGCCAGCAGCTACCCAGCACCAACCTGGACTGTGCAGCCTGAATTACTCTGTGGCTGCAAAACCAGCTCTAGTTGTTCTTAATCCCTGAAACCATGGGCAAGGTCCCTCACTGCTGTAGTTTAACCCCAGCCAGTAACTAAGCACCACGCAGCTCCTCGCTCCCTCTTCCACTCCCCCACCAAGGGGATGGAGAGGAGAGTGGAAAAAAAACCTCATGAGTTGAGATAAAGACAGTTTAATAGGATAAAAAAGGAAGATGATTATTATTATCAATAATAATAATAATAATAATAATAATAATAATAATAATAATAATAATAATAATGATGATGATAATGTGATGCACAAATGCAATTGCTTACCACATGCAGAAGGAAAAAACCAAAACCTAAATGTTCAGTCTGTTCTGAATAGTGATTCTGCCTCCCAGCTGGCTTCCCCAGTTATATCCGGAGCATGACATTACATGGTAGGGAATGTCCCTTTGGCCAGCCTGGGCCAGCTCCCCTGGCTGTGCGCTCCCAGCTTCTTGTGCACCTGGCAGCGTGTGAGAAGCTGAAAAGTCCTTGACTTAGTGTAGACACTACAACTACCTAGCAACAACTAAAAACATCAGTGTGTTATCACCATTATTCTCATACTAAATTTGGAACAGAGCACTATAGCAGCTACTAGAAAGAGATTTAACTTTATCTCAGCCAAAACCAGGATGCTCGTCATGATGCGCCTTAGTTCCTCCTCTCTGCAAGAAGATCAGTGCTAGGAATCACCTTTCAAAAAGATCTTTGAGATCACTTGAGGGCATGCAATGTGACCAAATCCAGCCATGTAGGCACAGTAACTGGCAATCAGCCGAGGAAAGGGGTGGTAGCGTAGCTCTCCATTACTATCATTTAGTGCCATCTGTGAGAGGAGGAGCACAGGGAAAAATTGCTCATCTTGACATCTCTCACAAAAGGGGGGCTCCCTTTACAGTCCTGATCAGAGTATCCTTTCCTCACATGATAAGCAAGGGGTGGGAAGGTTGGCCTGTACTCATTTTTCAGACTTCTCCCATCCTTTCTCACTGTTCAATTTTCCCCTTTCAGATGCAGGGCTCTGTGCTAATGAAGATTAAAATGTCTGTCCATCCTTCCTTGGTGCAGGCACAGAACAAGTCATTCAGTGTCAATACGTCTCTGGCTTTCCTCAGCCCCTTGTGCAGGCAGCCCGTGGTCTCACAGGGAAGAAGGTGGGTGGCTGGTGGAAATGACCCATTTGTCTCAGCAGGCAGAAGGTGCGTGAGAGGCTCCCGAGTGGCTACAGTGCACACGTATTCTTCTTTTAGGAGCTCAGAGTTAAACATCCCTTTTAATAAGGATGAGACACTTACATTTGCATAACTGTCAGCTTTAATGGGACTTTAAAATGGATAAAGCGGCATAGGGATCCCTCCTGTACAATTGGAGAGGCTGGCAAGATGGCCTGAGAAGAGCGGTGCATGTCTTGCTGGCGTGGAGGGTAATGCCCGTGATCCTCCCCAGCATCTGCACAGGGTGCTGTCAGGAAACTTAATAAACTGTGTTCCATAAGAGCCCTAAGCTACACAGGCTAACATCAGAAACAGCCTCCAGCATGCATATTAAAAGAGATACTATGAAATACAGGTCTTAGACAATTTTCCAAATTAAAGCAGCTCAATGCGTTCCTGGGGGGCAGATGGGCACTAGTGACTGCCCCTCTGTTCACATGTTTTTACTCTGCTGCTGGTGACAAGCCGTGCTGTGTTATCTGGGATGTTACCACGGGCTAAGAAGGAGGGCAATTACTGTAGCCCAGCTGCTGAGTAATAATGCGCTGATCAGTGAGCTGATGTTCTGCTCCAACCCGATTTTGAGCCTGAGCTTTGAGTGTGATTCAGTTTGAGTGTCCCTTGGGTGGGTTCACAGCTTGCTGCATTTTAGTTAAGCTTGTGGAGGACTTTCCATGAAGTATCTCTTTTCTTGCTGCTCTGACTCTGTGCTATCCTTTTTCAGATTGGAGGACATGAAAGCCTGCAGCAGAGCCAGGGTGACTTTGACATAATGAACCAAGACAGGTGTCTGCAGGGACAATGTGGCTGAACACGATGTTGGTCCTTTAGAAATCCAGTATAGGAGTTTCTCTGTGAAGATGAGAAAGTGAGTATCCACTGCTGGCCAAGAGGAAAGGACCTTAATTAATCTACAGAACTCTTCCTTGTAACTGTTTAGATCGAACTGTAAGTGACGGCATTCTTGGACAGGCACTCAATCAGCCTTCGAGGCATGACATCTTTACCTTACTTATTTTAGGAAAAGGTTCCCACAGAGCTGCCATAATCCCTCTAACTGGACACTGACAGAAACCTGCCATATTCTCCCCATGGCTACTGCTGCCCTGACCTACTTCAACCCTTCTTTGGGGATCTCAGCAGGGCTTGGTACTTCTGGCGTAGCACTGTGCTAAAGCAGAGATGTGGTTGCTAAAAGCCTCCGGTAAATGCAGAGGGTGGCCAGGGGGCTTGGATCCAATCCAGCTGTCAGTGTAGCCACAGCAAATAATGTATTGACCGAACTTGACTATGTCCCCTTGCAGGGATCAGATCCTGGTTCCTGCTTCACAACAACTAAGGCTGCTCTGACAGGAGTGACTGATGCCTTTAGATCCAGGAGTCACAGTTCGGTTCACGTGCACGACCCAGCCAATGGACTGTGGAATGGTTTTTCTGAAAACTATTTCTTTGCAGTCTAGCTTTGCTTTCAGGCTCTTAGATGGGAACGCTAGTGCCTCAGAAAGGTTATTTTGTAGTTGCCTTTATTTCTGTCAAAGCAGTTCTATTTTTTTTTTAATTGGAGCTGTAACAGCTACAATTGCAAATAATTTTTGATACAACTTTCCAAAGCCATAAAATACTACTCATCTAGCCCTTGGTTTAGAAAAGGATGATCCTGCAACATCCCTTATCCCTTTTCTTGATGTCAGGACTGGGAGTCTGAAGCATTAATTGACAAAACCATAATTAGTGAGAGTTTCAGCTCCCTGGTGCAAGCTGGGGACGTCCCATGCCAGTGATGAGAAGTGAATCTTCCAAAAAGAAAGCTGGATTGCAGCCAGACAAATTGCTCATCAGCCTGGTAGCCCCGTGTAAACTGAGGTTCTGCAACCTGATCAGGTGCCACAGTCCAGTGGCTTGCACTGGGCTTGATCTTGCATACAACCTTGTTTTTCACCTGTTAGAAACTTCATGTCGATACCTAGTGGGTCCCTCAGGCAGGACTGTCCATCCCAGGAGTGTGGGTAGCCACTGACCTCGCTTAACCCTGGGTGTTTCTCTGGAGCATTTTTGCAAGAGCACATGTACTCATGGTACGGATTAGAATGGATGGATTAGGAACCCAACCACTGTGTTTTCTCAGATAGGTTTCTGAAGAGTTGGCAGCAGCTGGTCCTGAATGCACGGTACACTTGACCTTGAGACTTTAAAATGAAAGTGCTCTCACAACCTCTTTCTCCAGTGACAAGGAGTAACGTGGTGTGACGCTGCACTGGGATTTGCCCCCAGCTAGTACAGAGAGAAACAGAAGTAACGTCTTAAGCTCCGCAGCCTTTCCCTGTGGAATAGTGAGGCTTTGAGGCTGCTGGTGGTGGGGGAGATGCTGCCTTTCTGCCATGAAACTTTGGTCAGAAGTGGAAATGCACGTGGCTTTTTAAAGGAAAGTCTGTAGGGTGAAAAAAATGAGCAGAAGGGCTCTCTTTTTTTCTTTTCTTCTTTTTTCTTCTTCTTTTTTTTTTTTTTTCTAAGAAGGGAAAAAGCAGCTATCCCAGCCCAGTGGGGTACATTTGAAAAGCTTTTGAATGGCATCGTGAGAGGCTGAACTTCTCTTTAACCATTTTCTGCAGCTAAATAAGAAAAAGTAACAAAACCTGGAACAACAGTGAGGAAGTCTAGAGGCCTCTCAGAGTTTGCTGCTAAAAGACAAGGTTTCCCTGTGACTTAGCAGGTAGCTGCTGGCCAGGGCAGCCTTTCAAGCATCTGACCAAAGAGATAAAAATATGTGTGTCTAAGTGTGTGAATCCTGTGGACAGCCCTGAGTGAGGAAAAAACCCCTCTCTGAAAGCGGGAGAAGGCAGCGTTGAAAAAATTGTCTTCAAATGCTCCCCCTGCTTCCTTTGAAAAATCACACCAGGCTGCATATTTCCCTCACAGACTAGAATGAAAATAACGGCTTGCTTAATGAACCCCGCGCATGGTGAAGGAGGCATTTTCTATACGTACGTGCATGCCTTTATACATACCTACACGGTGACTTTACATCTGTATAGGCACACACATGTATGTATAAGAGATCTTAGGCATTGTTTTAGACGTTTCCCTTTGATCGTATCTTTCCTTCTGCTTCTTTATGCTCTTTTTTTTTTATACTTTTCTTGCCCACTAACACATTTTCCATCTTTTCCCCAAATCAGAACCTGTGTGGCCAGGCCCTGTCTTTCTGCATTTGGCCCACTCATAGCCAGAAGAAAAGAAATACAGGGCTTGGTGTGTGTGTGAAAGGTTTTCTCTTTTCCCCAGATAACTGAAAACAAATGGTGATTAGATTAAAACAAACAACCATGTGCTCCTACACCCCACTACTGAGACCGGACCTGAGAAATGGAAGAGATTGCTGGCGTGGGGCTGTAGTAGTCGTAGCTTGGCATGATGGAGCACCCTTCAGGCAAGGGAAATAGACCCCCAGCTTGCTTTGTGTTTTATCGGTCTGATCCTGTGGAGCTGTGTTGATTTACTGCAGCAGAAAAAAACTGCGTTTGTAGATGTGTGTTAGCGAAATCAATTCACCCACTCTGGAGCGCAGGCTGGTGGAGGCTGAGCGCAGCAGGGGCTCCGTGCCCGCGGCAGCAGGCGAGCACTCAGGACAGCAAGTGAGGGAGGGAAGGGGCAAATGATGTGCGGGTGGTGAGGCTCAGGATGTAACCAGGCGAGTAGGGAACAGTGACTCATGGCAACGGCCATTCCCACAGCCCTGTACCCAGCAGCTCCATGCAGGCACCATGGCGGGGCATTGCCAAGCCTGCATCGCTGCCGTGTTGAGCAGACACCACTGGGGTCAGGGTGTGGTGCGATGTGTGCATGCCTGCGTCTGCTTCATCCTGACGTATGAAAGACTTGCATGGATTTATTTCCTGTGTGGTCTCGTGCTGTGCTGTTTGGTTTCCAGGTGCCTCCTCCAGGATGGGGCACTGGTGGTATGGGCTCCCTGCTGAAGGAGGGGCTTGAAGTCTGATGATTTTTCACACCTCTCAGGCAATGGGATAGTTTTAAAGTCACCCAGCTGTGGTGGGGGGCACAGCTTGAGGCCATGGCCATATGTTTGCTCGGCATTTCCAACTTGGTAGGACTGGTGGCTCTTTGCCTTTGTCCACTGTTTAGACTGTTAGAAATCCAACTTGTAACAGATAGTCCATTACATAGGACATTTGGGGGCCTTGACAAAAATCAAGAGCTGTGTGTTAGATTGGATATTAGGAAAAATTTATTCACTGAAAGGGTTGTCAGTCACTGGAACAGGCTGCCCAGGGATGTGGCTGAGTCACCATCCCTGGAGGTATTTAAAGGATGCGTAGATGTGGAGCTTAGGGACATGGTTTAGTGGTGGACTTGGCAGTGCTGGGTTAATGGTTGGACTTGATAATCTCAGAAGTCTTTTCCAACCTAAATGATTCTATGATTCTGCATGGCCATTTCTGTCCCCAAAACAGAGCCTGCCATGACAGACTTCTTTGGAGAGCATGTTGTGACCTTGTGGACACGATCTTTGGAGCCTAATGTTGTAATGAGGGTTCCTCGCTAATGAATGCATTCAGAGACATTCAGTCCCCAGCTCCTGTCTCACCAAGGAGTGACAGGTAAGGCATCAGAAACCAAGGTGATCTCAGGAAGCTGGGAGTGGAAAATCTGAATAAATAAGCAATTCTGTGAGCAATGGAGTGACTGAAATGTTCTCGATCATCTCTTTCCCTCTTTTCTGTAATATCTGTAGTCTGGGCAGACTCTCAAATATCTTCTTCCACACAACAGTGTGATGGGGCAAGGAAAAATTCAGCATATTACTGGAGTTGTTATCAAGTGTGGAGAGAAAGGTTTCCTGAGATGGGGCCAGGGAAGTTTGCAAGTTAGCTGAAAGCACAATGAAAATGCACCACTTAGCGAATGTATAAATAATTCCATACATTATTCTATAGCACATCAAAACACAGAGCCAGCCTCACACGCTTCAGCAATTTTTGCTTCTGAGTGTTTTAAATGAGCTTGAAACCCTCTCAGACGCTTTTCTTCATAGGTGAATGGCTATCCAATGTATCAAAAGCAAAAATGTAATTAAACTTTAAACTCTTAAAATGCCAAGTACCGCTGGGATAACATATGGGTAAAACACAGTAATTGTTTGTATTTACTCTACGTCTAGTTAGCGTTTCTTTTCAGGTGCCTGCCAGAAAAGCTTGGGAAAGACAAAAACTGTAAGAATTAGTTCGTCTTTGTGAATTCAGAGCTTCAAAGTCTTAACTGACTTTCAATGCAGAGTGATCTCATTACCTGCATGCTGGGAATAGTGCCCTACTGGATGCTGGTAATGCAGTGGGGCTTCTCTCCCAAAGCCATCACCACAAAGGTACAGCCTTCCTCCCAAGCACTACATCCCATCTCATGGGAACTGAGCACGCTGCATTCAAGGTCTTGAAGTTGCACCTTTAAAATGGAAGAACGAGTCTCTGCTTTCTTTCTCTCAAGTCCTTTCTCCATCTTTCTGGGGCCACGGCTGTTCCAGAGGCACTGGAAACCTCCATGTCCTGGGCATCAGACTAACGTGTTCTGTGTTGTCTTCTTATTAGGAAGTAAGGAATTAATTCTCATAAGAACAAGGACAGAGGAAAAGGTGTCTCACTTACCATACCAAGAAAGCTTTTTGCTGCCATGCCATATAGCAAATCGTATTAAACCTGTTACATTCAAGAGCGAAGCTGTGTATCTCAAGTGCGCTGATACCTGTGCACATGCAGCACCTAAGTCATCCTACTAGAAGTTAAAGGATTTACTGAATGTATGAGCAGACTTGGACAACATTCTCAAATCTCTACTCTGCCTGAGAAGAAATATTTGTTACATTTCCTCATCCTCCTGATTCTAATATGGTAACTGCAAAAAGATGTGTGAGAGAAAAGTAAATATGAACTAATCCCCACCTGTCTTGAGCATTTCAGACGATTCGTAGAAGAAGGTATGAACTTGTTATTTGATCTTTGAAGGAGTTCCTGTGTGCATAACTGGCAGGGACTATGCAGGGAATATGAGGTTAATAAACACTGCAGGGAATTTTTCTTTTTACAGTTCCTGCCTTTTGCAAAATGAACTTTCCACAAATATTTTCCATTACTGATAAACCGTGGTTTCCAAGAAGAAGTGTTATGCACAGGATGCCTTTTTAACTTGGCCCCAGCTTGCTTTTGAGCAGATGTGAGTGAGTCCAATTTTCATACTAATGGGTGTGTTGAGCTTATAAAACATTCAAAGGAAAACATGTGACAAAACATCTTAGTAGCATTTGTGAATTTGTGTTTTGCCAGACTGCTCCAGTTTACTGATGGTTCAGGTGGTTCCACGAGTTCCCAAAAGGATTTGCATTTGCAGAGCAAGTTCTTCTGCTAATGCTCAGATACTGTGTGTTGAGTACATTGCAATCTGTTACAGGATTGTATCTTTGTTTTGGGGCACTGGAGAGGTTGTATACCAATCCACTCTAAAGATCAGACTTCCAGTGTATTGCTGTAAACAAGATCTCTGGAGTGATCAAAAAATTGGAAAAAAACTTTTGGAAAGTTTCTGAACTTTTGTGGAGGTTTGATTAATTCTGCAGGTAGAAGATTCCCTTCTGCACTTAGACACTCCCTCCCCTTGACATTTGCTCTATTTCACCTCAAATAGCTGATCACTTGGGTAAAGCAATTGAAGCAAAAATAACCCTTGTACTCCCTCCCTCTCTTTTTAAACTGGCTTTTGATAAAGCCTTGCAGTAAATACCAGTGGAATCAGTACTGTAATGATCACAAAAGATTAGTCCCAAATAGTTTTCTGTGTTTGGGTTTTTTGTTTGTTTCTTTTGGTTTTTTGTTTGGCTTTATTGTTGTTGTTGGTTTGTGGGTTTTATTGATGTGGGGTTTTTTTTGTGTGTGTCATCGATTTTCTTTCTTAATTTTGCAGTTTCTGGAACTCATCTGGTGAATTTAACCACCCACAATGCAGACACCTGCATCAAACTGTCTGTTTGAACTCCTTTAGTGGTGAGGGGCAGAGGTGCTTCCAAGAGGTCATTCATGCTTCAGCAAGTGCTGCCTGCCTGAAGGGGTTAAACCAGTCCTGTTCCCTCAGCAGCTTCTGTAGGGTAAGATCACAAGTACAGGGGTTTCCAGCTGGGTGGTCTGGGGACCTTAGTTTAAAATGCTGTTTGGTAGCAGTTTAGCTCTAGACTCAATCTACACATACTGCAGAGCCTGGAGAACATGAACCAGCAATTCCTTTGCTTGATCATAACAAACTTGTGGCAATTACTCTTTCCTGGTGTGATCTCAGGCTACCCATGGGGAAGGGGAAGCTAATCCCTTTAGAAGCCTTAGTTGAATGCTGAGGACCAGTCTTTTATTTCCACCTTGCCTAAATAACCGGAGCGGCTCATGTGCAAGGACAGGCTTGTCCATCTCCTGAACACTTGTGCTCCAGGGTAGCCAAAAAGTCGACTGAACACCAACCTGCAGAAAGGTGGTCAGACAAGCAGAGAGAACTGTCTTTCCTTTTAGCACCAGAGAGTCTGCAGGTTTCCCATCCAAAGCCTTTTGTTATTAACAGCCAAGCAACAGGGCAGAAGCAGCCTCTGTCCTTTCTCAGGGTTGGGAGGTGTTAATGGACGGGTGTGAGAGGCTGCAGCTGGGGTGGAGATGAAAGGCGAGCAATCTGAACACATCCATCAGGATTGCTCTTGCTGGCTGCTCTGAGCCAAGTAAAGTGATATAATCACAGCGAAGGCAAACCAAGCAGATTTGAGGAGTAGTGGGTTCAGCAGCCAGCTGTATGCATCCCCTATAGTAGGGAGCTGCCAGGACCATGGGGTTTGGCCATTTTGGATGGGGAAGGTACCTGTGAAAGTCAGAGATCATCACCAGCTTCTCCCTGGAAACAAGATTCCTGCTGTTCTGTCTCAGAGAAAATACATTTGGAAAATGTGTCACATCTTAACAACTGTTATGACATTTTGTGTAGGGGTATGGATGAAGCAAAAGCAGAACTTCTTGTCAAAAGCCAGAACCAACAATGAACTAGGTCGTGAGTGCCTCAGTGTATGTCAATGACTTGATATTCCCAAAGGATCACATCTCCTGGGTTTTAATTAATTTCTTTTTCTTTGCACCCATTTCTTTGTTTCTTTCAGCTCTTCTCTGCCTTCTCACTGGGAGTTCCTTTCCCTGTCTCTTTTCAGCTCAAGTTTCTCAGTCCTGCTTCTATGCTTCCTTGCCTCATTTTTGCTCTCTCAGGCCATTCTCCATTGAGACTCTTCATTGCAAGCATTCTTGTCCTTGTCTTTGAATATCTGCCTCCTCCCCTCCCCTCTCCTCTCCCTTCAGTTCAGTCTTTTTGAAATCCTACCTCAGCTTCCTCATGTCCTGGTCGACCTCATGCCCTCATTTGTAGCTTTTTTTTACCTCTCAGATGATGACTCCTCCTTATTCGTCTTTAATTTTAGTATTTCTCTCCTACAATACTTTCTGATTCTGTCACTCCCTGAGTTCCCATATTGCTTCACTGCAGGGAGGTTTTGCAGATTCTGTATTGATCAGCTAAGTGTTGTCTTCCTGACTTCTCTGTGACAGGGCTGAAGATACCCTATGTGTACCATGAGCAGGGCTTTCCCTTACAATGGTGTATAAATGTATATCGCATTATACTGTATTATGGCTCTACAGCATAATCATGTTACCCAGCAGAAGGCTGCAAAAATCTGAGATTATACTTCTTCCTACTAGGTGGTGAATTGTGATTAGAGAACCCAACAGAAAAATTGAGTTGCTTCATTTAGTTCTGCTCTCAATTCATCAGCCTGAGAGTTAATCTCTTGCCCGCAGCCACAGCAGACTGAAATAGCACCATTTGTTCTAGCAACTGGGCAGAGAGGACACGGCTAACCTGCTGAGCTTCTCTCTGCCAGCTGGCTGCTGTTTGGAGATGTGGGCTGAAGTGAAGATCTGCTTGTCTGTGGTTTGGATCTCATTATGTTTGTTGACCTTCTAACATGTTCTGTTGTGCCTCAGATCTAAAATCGGAAGCAACATGCTATTTTAGTCCTCAGGCAAAAAGGGCTGCTTAAGTCCCGCCTGTGTCTTTTTGTGTCTGGGAGTAATGACAAGTGCTTTATTTTCCTAAGCTCACAGAACTAGCCCAAGAAGTTTTAAAAAGATGTCTTAAATTAGATAGCATGGTGTATGGGGTTTTAATTACTTTTTGGTGAGGTTTCTGTAATGCCAGGTAGGATGGATGGCTACTGCAGAATTGTTATCATTATAGTTTCTTTCATGAGGTGAAACCATGGAAAGTGAGGAGGTGACTGATGACAGTCAACACGGCTTCACAAAGGGCAAATGGTGCCTGACAAATTTGGTGGCCTGCAATGGGGTCACAGCGTTGGTGGACAAGGTAAGGGCAACCGACATCATTTACCTGGACTTGTGCAAAGCTTTTGTCACTGTCCTGCATGACATCCTTGTCTCTAAACTGGAGAGACATGGATTTGATTAATGGACCACTCACTGGATAAGGAATTGGCTGGATGGCCACACTCAAAGAGTTGTGGTCAACAGCTCGATGTCCAAGTGGACATCAGTGACGACTGGCGTCCCTCAGGGGTCAGTACTGGGACTGGCACTGTTTAACATTTTTGTTAGCGACATGGACAGTGGGATCGAGTGCACCCTCAGCAAGTTTGCCGATGACACCAAGCTGTGCGGTGCGATCAACACGCTGGAGGGAAGGGATGCCATCCAGAGGGACCTGGACAGGCTTGAGAGGTGGGCCCGTGTGAACTGCATGAAGTTCAGCAAGGCCAAGTGCAAGGTCCTGCACGTGGTCCTACACGTGGGATGGCACAATCCCAAGCACAACTACAGGCTGGGTGGAAAATGGTTCGAGAGCAGCCCTGAGGAGAAGGACTTGGGGGTGCTGGTTGGCAAGCACTGCACTGGCAGCCCAGAAAGCCAGCTGTGTCCTGGGCTGCGTCAGAAATAATGTGGCCAGCAGGACGAGGGAGGTGATTCTTCCCCTCTACTCCACTCTTGTGAGACCCCACCTGGAGTACTGCGTCCAACTCTGGTATCCTCAGTACAGGAAAGATGTGGAGCTGCTGGAGCAAGTCCAGAGGAGGGCACAAAGCTGATCAGAGGGCTGGAGCACCTCTGCTACGAGGACAGGCTGAGGGACCTGGAGTTGTTCAGCCTAGAGAAGAGAAGGTCCGAGGAGACCTAATCACGGCCTTTCAATACCTAAAGGGGACCTACAGGAAAGCTGGTGAGGGGCTGTTTCTTAGGGAGTGCAGTGACAGGACAAGGGGTAATGGGTATAAACTAAAAAAAAGGGGATTTAGATTGGACATTAGGAAGAAATTCTTCCCTGTGAGGGTGATGAGGCACTGGAACAGGTTGCCCAGGGAAGCGGTGGCTGCCCCCTCCCTGGCAGTGTTCAAGGCCAGGTTGGATGGTGCTTTGGGCAACCTGGTCTAGTGTAGGGTGTCCCTGCCCACGGCAGGGGGGTTGGAACTAGATGATCTTTGAGGTCCCTTCCAACCCAAACCATTCTATGATTCTATGAGTCTATGAAAAGGAGAGTATCCTACTCCTCCAGCAATCTTATATTTAATGAAAATTAGTTTGGCTTCATTCAGTGCTGTATAGTCTTTTGTTGAAAAATCTAGTAGGGTTATTTATCTATCTTCAAAGAATCATTCTGGGTACATCAGCATCCTATCAAGCAACAAATGTTAAAAGATGGTATTTTGATACCCAACTCCTTGGTAGCTTTTGTGCTTTTTATCACACTCCAAAGGCTTTTAATTGTTACCTCATTAATTTCAGGGGTGAGATTGTTATTCCCTGAAGACCTGGGTTGTTCCTCTCTATGTCTCTGGCTTGCTTACAATTAGGTTAGTGTGAAATGACATTAGAATAGTGCTATGGCATGCTGTAAAAAATTCAGTGTAATCCTTTCAATTTAATATGGAACTTCTAGTGGGGTAAATTGAAGAATATTCAGATGCTTGATCTGCTCCACATTTATGCTTTTTCTCTTTCTAGCCTGAATCTATTGTCTTTGTTCTGCTTTCCGTCACAGATGAATGGGGACTGCCTCAAGTTGGCCATTGTTCTATATTTTAAAACCATTACTAGTAAGAGACTATGTCATGATACGTCCATTTCTGAGCTAGAGGGATGGATAAAGAACTCATGACTTCCAATTGAAGAGATACTAAAGTACAAATGTGAGTAAATACATGGATACATACATGTAAGTACATATACAAAAGCACATATTTACAATATCGTAATTCCCACCTTCCATTCTTAATGGTACTGTCCTGAAGGACACTGCTTCTGCCACATGGTTGAAAGCACCGTGGTTATTTCTGCAGTTTTTTCCTCTCTCCCTGAATTTTTTTCTTTTTTCTTAATTGGTCTTCATAGTTCAACTTTGTTTCTTGTTAACAGTCAGTTTCATTTTCTTTTAGCACAACCCCTCTAATTTTTCCAACAGTGCAGCATGAGATAACAAAAGAATAGCTGTCCTCACTTGGGATTTAATTTCTTGCAGGATTGTGGACAGAATGGTAATTAAACACCACTCACTGGTTCAGGAAACTGAGCACAAAGTACTCATAGTTGCCTAAACTGCTAGAAAATCGGTCCATGCAATGTCTGAACGCTTCATAGCATTAAGGTATTTATCTTCAAGACAACTTCCCCCAGGAGGTGAGCATATAATATCTGTTTTTGCTGATGATGAACTGATGCGCAGAACTATTAACTGCCTTCCTAATGACACATAAGAAAGAGTCACAAGTCAAACCTCAGTCTCATGACTGCTGAACTTTTAACTGTAAGACCAAATTCCTTTCAATAACTCTTGTGTGGTGTATTTGGATTTAATAGATCCTCTGTCTTTCTGTTTGTGTGTCCATCAGATCCTGCTCGCTATAATTTTGGAGTAATATCTTTTGGTAACGGTAAGTAGTAGGAAAATTGACTTCTAAAGGTTCTGCCTGGTTAGGAACTTTAGTGTTTGGCATTACAGAAATAGGAATCAGCTACTTTTAGCCAATTAGTTTTCCCCAAAAATGCAAATGATTTCTTCCATGTCCAAGGCTTTAGTTTCAGGTAGTCTGTTAATTTGTTCAGCTGGAATGTGTTTAGAGCGTGGTGATGCTGCTTTCATATCAGGTGATGATAAAACGAGCTGACAGAATTGAATCTAACCAATACAACAAGTGTTAATTAAGTTCTGCCGAATGTCATGTAATATGATCGTTAGTACTTTGTTTTACTCTCCTCTTATCCATCCACTCCTTTACTCCCAGTCATAAAGCATATTGGACGCTTCTTCCTCAAAAGCCCCAGGTAAAGTCAGAAAATGAGATCGTCTATTTTATGGGTGAAATTTAGGCACAAAGAAACTAAATGGTTTGCCGCAGATCTAAAAAGCAAAGTCGAGAAGTGAACAGATCTGCCTACAAATCTTAGTCCCCAAGCAGGATATAAAACATGGATATTTTGATCCAGATTCTTTACTGCTTTAAATTTTGAGCTATTCCATTCACTGAACAGCAAAAGGTTTCAGGGCTGCTAGTTTCAGGTCCCAAAGACCTCTTGCCCTTCATTGGTGTAAGCTGCAATTCATCACTGTCTTACCAGAAAGCAAACAGACCTGAACTCTGTGGTGAACTGACAGTCTGGAGCACTTCCCTCACTTTTTGCTTGATTTCTCTTTTGTGTTACAAACTGCAAGACTGCACAGTGGATGCTGAGATTTGTGACACCAGTTTTCTGGAAGGACGTGTCTACTTTCTTCCACTGGAGTTGTAAGGAAGTGGCTGTGCATGAGCAAGGTTAAGCCCAGGTGGTAGCCCTGCTAGATGTACCATAGCTCAACGAGTTGTCATCGACCAGCTGATCTGCAGCAAAGTCCCAAACCCAGTACAATGGCAAGCCAACCTGCCGGCTGGTTATTAACACATTTAGCTGTGTGGGTGCAGGCAGCTTACAAATGGGTCCATGATCAGGGATGGTGATCTGGAGGAGTGGTAGTAATGCACGGAGGGGCTGTAGCACAATCTCAGGTAATCTGCTCATGAGGGAAGGCTCTGGTGTCATGCTGCATTGAGACTTGTGTCTAAATAGACCTTAATTTCACACCAAAGAAGCACTGTGACTCCATGCTGTTCTGTCGTGTTGTGTCACTGGTAAGGACACTGCCTTTTTGCAAGCTGCAGCCCAAGTGCACTCTTTAGTCCAGCCAGCAGCTGCCATGAGTGAAAGTAGGTGGACAGCAAAAGGGTGCAGTTTCAGTGAAGAAGACATCAGTAAAACAACAGAAGAATGAGCTGTGGTAGTGATTGTGTGTGAAGTGCTTTTGTATTCATGACAACTCGCTCATTTGCAAAAAGCACAGAAAATCAATCAAAATCAAAGGCAAACAAAGAAATGATAAATTAATCAATAAAGCCATGGGCTAATCAAATAGCACCCTCCTCAATTACTCTAATAAAAAAAGAACAATTGCTGGTTATGGCTCCTGGTTTAGAATGGCAGTCTTTGCAATCAAGCACTGAATTCAGATGTTAGTTAATTAAATGAGCTGTATGGAACAGGAGTCCACTTTGGGTTTTTTTCGCTTAATGCGATAAATAGATTCAGTTTCCAAATTTCACACTCATTCCCCAAAGACTGTAGGAGAACCATGTACATGAGTTTATGTTTGTGTATAGCCTTTGGAAGGGCAGGACTACAGGACACAGGAGAGCTCTGTGCTTTTACACTGTGTAATTCCTGTGACATAATCAAGCTTCAGCTTCAGAACCTCTAATCTCTACTTTTCTGTTTCTAGAAATCCTCTCCTCCACCTACTGGGAAGAATTCCCTAGTTTCCAGATTAACTATGTCTAAACTACCTTCTATTTAGCTCTTTCAAAAGCTGTGTCTGTGGTTGGGCTGTCTTCCCTTATGTCTGATGCTTGGGGATGCGATGGTGGGCATTTACATCGTGGAGAGAATCCGCCTTGTCTGGCCAAGAGCAGACTCTGGTCTCTTTCTGGGCTAAATCTTTCTGAATTTACACGTGATACTCAGAAAAAATACAACTCTGTTCACTTGCCACAGTATATTCCTTTGTTCGTTGTTCATCTTCTACTAAAAAAGCAAGGATAAAATTCTTATTTCAACTGACTGGCATTGGGAAGGAGGGGATTGTAAAAGGAAACTATGGAGATCATACAATTGATTTTGGCCCTCAGCGTCTCCGAGGGGGCAAAGCAATGGATTTGATTCCTCCAGACAAAGTGCCTGAGATCTGCAGAACTGCAATGGCAGGCGCGTGCTTGTGTATTCCATAGGCACAGGTCACTGCAGAGGTGCTGTCGGGGTACTGCAACAACCCCTCTGTGCTTTGACGTCCTTTGCACTCTGGGGATCTTTTCAAGCAGGGAATGGGTGCTTTTACAAAGGTGGTCATCACCAGTGAGTGCCAACCAATGAAGGTTATAGTTTGTCCTGGGTAATACTAGCACATCTCTGATGCTGGAATATAACAGCCAACTGTGTTTAATGATGACTCTTTCCACCTCTCTGCTGTACCAGACTAATTATTTCCTATTATCTGTCCTTGTTCAGGAAGAATCCAGGACTGGGAAACTAGCAACAACATTTGCACAGAAGGCAGCTGCCCTTCTTTTTGCCCAGAAACTGCTCCTACAAAGTTGTCCAGGAATTTTTTTAAGTTTTCATCTTTTTTTTCTTCTCTGTGAGAGTGAACTTTGCATCAAGATGAACTTCATGCATTCAAATCAGGGCTTGAGTGTTAATTAGGTCACTCTTACTAGAATGATTTATTGACCTATATTTGGTATTAGCAGCCCTAGGTTTTCCTCCGTAGAGAGTCAGTGAAAATCACCTTCATCAATCTTCAAGACATTGATAATCTTAATTTTTTTTCTCTATTTTAGGTTTTCAGAGCAGATTAATAAATAATCTACTCTGAGGTTCTGACTGAGTAGTTCTTTAAGATGTTGAGAAACCTCAAAAGAAAAAAATAATCTTGATTTTTAGATTTTCAAAGCAGATTAATAAAGATCAGCTTTTGGAGACTGATTAACTCTTTCAAGTTGAACTGGAGTGCTTTCATTGATTTTAGTAGTTACTGGATGATATTTAATATGTCTCACACAGAGAAGATGGCCCAGCTATTTATGTAGGAATAGAGCTTACAAAAGTCTTCAAAGACAGAATCAAATATCTGATACTTCAGAATGTGATGGATAGCTTGTAGAAAGAAAAGGAGTTCAGACTGAAAACTTTCAGTCCCTGACTTTTCTTCTTCTGTGTCTCAGAATTATTTCAGAGCTCTTGACATGGGGGATGGGTAAACTAAGCACTAATAACCTTCAGATTTGTACATATTTGAACATCTAACATGCCCAGTGAGGCAGTGATGTTGGTGTCTGGAGTATCCTGCAGGCCAGATGCTTTCTTGTACTGACTGGGATGGTTTGGTTTTTTTAAATCTGATGGAATACAGCCGCATGCCTTTTTCAGTACGGGGTATGAAACTGTCATGATGCAGTTTTAGAGCAAACAAAAAGAAGTAATCTTCACAAAACATATCCTTAGGCTGTAGAGTTCCTTGCTGCAGATGCTGTACATGCTAGAAATTTACATGGATGTAAAAGGCAAGTGGACAAATTCATAGAAGAAATCTCCTTTGACGGGTATCCCCTTTGGTTTGAGAAAACCTTTAACAAGATTTCCTGGAGGCTGGAAAAAATACTTGGAGAAGCATCACTGAATGCTTGCTCTGTTCTCATATATTTCCTAAAATAGCTGGCATTGATCAGCGTTGGAGGTAAGGTCCTGAATCAGCTAATCCTCTGTCTTGCTCTTCTTGGCTTATACGACCCTGCTGCCTGTGTGTGCTGAGGCATGTGTGTCCATCTTGCGCCTGCATGAATTTTTTTAGTGGTTTGAGTTATCACCACATTTAGCAGAGGAGTAGAAATCTCAAATATAGCTGGTTCCTGCACATTTTGTAAAAGGAAGTGGCCTGAAAGAGGTTAAGGAGAATTTATCTGTATTGTCAGTGCATGATCACAGCTTTTGCTAGACAGTAGAGAGGCTACATAAGAGTGCGCTGTCATTACAGTCCAAGCTTGGGAAAAAGCTTCAGAGCTCACACTCTATTAGACATCAGAAAATCCAGCCAAAGGCACAGCCAACCAAACAACTCATTTCAATTACCTTTAATCTCAGTGTTTTCTTTGCAGAATCAAACCTACAGAAATTTCCCTGAAAGAAAATTGCCATCTTTTTCTTTAGGCCTTAATCTACATAGTGAAAATAGACTCGTGGGAGAAGTGAGGCCCTCTCTCCTCCTCATGAATTAAAGGATCATTAAGTGTTCTTAGCAATGATCCAAGACTGGTCTCTATAGAGCCTCCATGCTACGATTTTTATATAGTTCAGTTCTTTATTTAGGTCTATAGGAAAGGCTTGCAGAAAACAACCAAGCCCTGAAGTCCTTGCGTTAGAATACCTGAATCAATAGGAAAAAAGAAAGGCTTGTTCCAGCCTGCAGGTAAGAATAACAAACACACACAGGGCCAGATGCTGCATCCGTTGCTCCTTTCTCAGTTAGCAGGTTGCTCTGATTGGAGCTGATCGGAGCCCAGCTGAGTGCAATGAAATAACCTGGTGCTTAGGAAGGAGGGGCAAAAGCAGTCCTGTAATGAAATAGCTATAAGGAGGCAAACTGGCTGAAGCTTTGGGACCAAAACACGGGCTTGGTGGTGTTCCTGGTCCTTAGCAAACTGAGGCTGGGAGGACGTTCCTGTGCTAGCAGCCCCTCCTGGAGCATTAACACTGCACTCTGTGTTAGAATGGCTTAAAGGCCATGGAGGATTTCCCAGGTGGGAACAGGAGCTTGGCAATGTATATGTATTTCCTGGTTTAAAAAAAAAGGATCAAATCAACCTGTGCCAGGTCTCCCTTATCTCCCTTCACTTTGTAGTCCCACAGCTCCCTTTCTAATAAGATCAAAGGGACATCTAAAAGTAATAACAAGGTTTTTTTCTCCCCTAGTGAGCTTTCTTCTCCAGCATGTTGATGCTTCTGATAACTGGCCTTGCCTTCGTATTTATTCATGGGAGTGATTCTGGCCTACAGATCCATTCAGTTGATGATTGCAAGCAGATCACTCTGGAGACACAACTGGACAAGAACAACTAATTGGTATACAAGGTTGGGAACATTTGCAGTGACAACTCTTCTCAGGGGAGATTTGAAATGGTGAGAAATGTCTTCTACTCAGCATCTATGTATAGGTGCATGTGAACTGGCATTTAGATAAATGGGAAAAAGGAAGAGAGCACTTGCCTCTTTGAGCACCAGTATAGATTAGCACCAGCTAGTTATCATAAATTAACACTGAATTTGAGCTGCATGAACTACATGTAATTAGTTATTATGCTCACGTAAGTGTTCCTGAACACAAAGAAAATCCTAATGACTGCATGAATGACAGGAGTGCCGGGGAGGAAGTATTGCATATGCTCAGTTGACCTCCATTGGGCATCGCTTATGTGCTGTGGAAGGATACTGGGCTAGACACTTGTTTAAACCCAGACTGATCATTCTTAGGTTCTTATCTAACATAATAGCTAATGAATTTGACTAGAAAATCTATTTTCCCTTCATACATTTCTGTAGTAAAGAAGGGGGAGAATGAGATGGATTGGAAAATGTGCACCAAAAAAAATGGCCAAAATGTGAAAGGGTTTTGACTCTGAATTAGAGATGGAGTTGTTGGATTTTGTTGATGCATTTCTAGCTTTCTGGCCTTTAAAAAAGTTTCTAATAAAAATCAAATCCCAGAAAGAGAGAGGCAATTTCTCAGAGGTGGAAAATAACATCGAAGTAGAAATGATTTTTAGAGCTGGCATTTCTGGGATGTTTAATGATAAGTCAAACTTGCCAGAGCAGAGAAAAGCTGAGCTAATGCACAACCATCAGAGATTTTTCCCTTGACTACCACATCTAATACTATCAACAAGCCTGCATATTCCCTACAAAGAACAGATGGGAAACCATCAGCTAATGGCCGTATGTACAAGCTTTTACACTGTGTAGTTCCTTGGGAATCTCTCCTTTGCAAAAAGGGAGATACTCCAGATACAAGTTTTTATTCATATATATTTATGAGTAACTATGAGGTGAAGGTCAAATTCATTGGACAGAATCCTTGCAAAGCCTCTCCTATTTACTGCATAGCGTTACTTCACTGCTCCAGGAAGAAACCTTCCCTCCTTCCCAGTTTGGAACCACTCAAACATAGGAAGCAAGATGGATGCAGAATCTGGTGGTGCAATGGGTCATCAGGAAGAAGAAATCTGAATCAAGGGATGTAGAAAGGGAGCCAGATCTGGGAAAGGTCTGGCTCACTGATAGATGGGAGAGGAGGACTCACTGTTATACCCAGTAGTGCTCATATTCTGTGGATCAACTGGGAGTCCCGTGCACTCAGGTGCATTGCCAGACTGGAGAAAGATGGTTGTGCTGATCTCTTTATTGCTACACTCGGTAGGAGTGAGCAACAAGTAGAGTTTGGCCCCTGAATGAATTTAAACAAGATGCAGAATGAGAAGAAGCACGGAAAGGGAGTTGCAGGCATGAACTGGATGAGGTATGGAAGGACTGCTCTGAACACATTATTTTAATGCAAGGCATGAGCTGGTACTGGGACCTGGAAGAGGTGTCTATGCAGGCTCAGAGGAGGCTCTGGGGTGTCTATGCAGGCTCAGCTGCTCCCTCTACCCAGGGCAAAGCCTTGTGCCCAGAGAAAACTAAGTATTGTGTAGATCTTTGGGTTTAGTCCAAGGACTAGCAGAGACCTACTTTCTGGACCCCTCTCAGGAAGCCTGTTCCTGGTCCTGACACCTACCTTCTGCTTGCTAAGAAGATAACATCTTTTAAAAGAGAAAACTAGCCATTAAAATGAGAATATGGAAAGGCCAGTTATAAGTGTTAACTTTAAACAGAAATCTGAGGGAGGCAACCGTTATTTTTGCTCTTGCTATTAACAGTGGTTTTAAGATTTCCTGTCAGTATTGGGATATGGCATATATTAAATCAGCAAGTGCTTCTGGTTTGTGTGGAGGACATACTGCTGGGTTAAGAAGCTCATTAGCAATATTTGCTGAATTCATATTTATTCCCAGAATCAATACTTGTAATATACTAATTAAATCATCTGTTTAGGACAGCCCCATGCTGTAGCAGGAGTCCATTCCCACCGTGACACATGCAATACAGCATTTAGGTCCCATTATTATTAATGAGCACTGCAGGCTTAATTCCTGATGTGAGTCTCTGAACAGGCGTGCACAGCCTCATCCGTCTGCTGAATGTTTTAAGCTGTGCCTTTTCAAGCGCTCAGGATGCATTAACCCCTCCAGCACCTTTGCTTTGGGGTCTGAATATACTTCAGCAGCAGCTCCAAAACCACTGAAAGGTTCTTCATTATCTTGGTGGACTTGCGAAGAGCACCCAGGGGACTTCATAAGGAAAACAAAGGGATAAGCTGGATGTGATGGACCTGTGGAACTGTATAGAAGAGTGAGAGCATCCAGATTTCCCCATGTTCCTGAAGGCTGAGTCATTTCAAGAGGAAAGTAGTGCTTCTGGCTATTAGTTGTCTTGCTCTTAAGTTAAAATAATAATGATTTTAATGATTCTCTGTTCTCAGTAATCTTTATTGTATCATGAAACGTTTTATGGCTTTAATTTCTTTAATTGTACTAGGGTATAATCTCCTGCACTGGAATCGGCTGCTGAGCTCAGTCTCTTGCCTCAAGGGACTCTCACTGTTGGAAGAAGACATGCTCTGGTGCCTGCAGATCCCAGCTTCCCCCTGCTGCTTTCCCTCCAAGACATGGATTTCTGCAGCTCTTCTGCCAAACCCTGACCAGCAGCTGCAAGGAACAGGTTCAACTTTTAGAGGTTATTAATTCGTCGGTTCCAATTGCCCCCTTGCTGAAACTCAGGAAATGGAGTCAAGTCCTCTGCTGTAATTGGCAGAGGTTGGGTGTGCGTGGAAATAGCCGTTGAACTGATGCTTCCTTCTCCCCCTGCAGTTTCTTGCTCCCTTTTCACCTTTGTCAAAGCCGGTGCACAAGACTCTTTCCTTTACAGAGTTTTGCATTTCACAGCTGCAAATTATTGCAGCAGAGGTGAGTGGCCTCTTGCTTCAGGACATGTGGCAGCCCCAGGCTTTCACTCATTATTACAGCAATATAAATTCCCCTGCCATGACTAGACTTTATTTTACACCGGGACAATTCTGTTGAAAAATAAAATGCATGTGGTTGGCATTTTGCTCAATAGTCCCTCTTCTCTTTGTTTCTCCCATATGCTGAGACAGCCTCTTTGGGGCTTCCCTCACTCTGGGACTTTCTGGACATGGCTGCTCTTCTTGCTGAGGCTCTGCGTGTCTGGTGGATATGTTTCTTTGAGCTCAGGAGACCTGTACTGCTGTAGGTGCTTGGCCCAGGCAGTGAGCCTGAGCTGTGCAGATGTGGAAGTGCGTGCACAGGCATCCAAGCGATGGCCCTTGCATGGTCACAATAGGTTTGAGAAATACTGACTGGTTGCCCTGAGCATGTGAGGCCTCAGCAGGAGGAGGTGGCAGTGGCACTGCATGGCATGCGTGGGAGATGAGAACATGGTGGGACCGGCTGGAGGAAGAGATGTGTGGCTTGTGGCGTTTGTGAAACGGTGAGTTTCCAGTTAGACTAAGCATGGCACAGACAAGATTTCTCCACTGTTACCACAGGCATGCAGTTTGGTTTTTTTTCAGCTGGTCTAGTTTAAATCAAGAGTGGCTTTAGAGGCTCTAGTATGGGCTGTACTGATGTAATATTTGCAAAATCCACAACTTTTCAATGATGAGCCAGTAAGAAAAAGTCAGAGTTATGATTTTTTTTCATCCTGTCTTTGTGCAGATTGCTAGAAAATCTGGAAAAACAGAAACTCACCTAGAAGTGATATAAATACTGGGTAGTTTTTGTTGTTTTTTTTTTTGTTCTGGCTTGTGCAGTGCCTTTGTAAAGGGGTATTTGTGTATATTTGTGCATGCATGCGTTGTGGTTGCTGTGTGTGCAATGCCAGACACAGTCAGCCACAAAACCCATTGCATGTTAAGCCCAAAATCTGCTGTTCCATGAAGAATTTGATCACTGTCTTTGATCAACTCGTGCAACTGTCTCTCATGAGGGCAACAAAGGAGCTGTGGGCACCTGGCCATAGTCTCTCCTGGGATTGCTGGGATTTCTATGAAGTTCATCCTGAGGATCCCATTTTGCTATGATGAAGGCATATGAGGCAATGAGTGTATTTTAGGCATTTATTTATCTTGTTTTCACTGGTTGTTTTTTCTAATTCCATCCTATTCTCCCTCCCTCTCTCCTTTCAGGTAATTCTTAATATTAAAAAAACCTAAACCAACCCTGCCTGATGTAATTTGAGGCAAGACTGGCACATTTTATTAAGGACTGCAAAACACGAGGGTTTTCATGTGTAATCAGATGCGGCAATTGGCTTGATTGCAATTGCTTCTGGGTCTGTTGCGCACAAGCACCTGATTAGATTTTAGTGGCGCTGCCAATTCTGGAGGAGCTTTCAGCCTCGTGACATGAACGGGCCTCAGGGAAATCATGTGCTTTGCCCTTAGTGCCGACAGGGAGAGAGGGGATGGGCAAACGAGTTAGCAAGGACCTGCCCTCTAAAGAAACTGTTCTTGGTTGGGAAAAATAGATTAATTCCCAGCTTCTCTACCTGCCCAGTTTAACACTGAGAAGTGCATACTTATTCTTCCTTCAGTTTCCCAGTGGTAAAGGACAACTTTATGCTAGACACCCTGTCCTTGACTGCAGAACTCTATGGACTGCTGTATAGCAGCTCTGCTCTGCTGTCCCACACACGCCTTGGGGGGGGGGGCAATGAACATTGCCAGACAGGGAAGGACCCTTTTCCTGACCATCTTCCTTCACATGGATGGGTAGCAGACAGCAGTGCCCACCTGGATGGAGAAGCAAGGAGAAGCGGCAGCATGGTGACATCAGACAGCAGTCAAAGCTGGTAATGCTGAGTCCTCAGTAACATCTCACAATCATTCAGGGCCTTTGCATCACAGTACCACCTGTAGGTACTCATCCGTACAGCAAGGGCTGTGCTGTCTGCTCTGTCTATTTACAGTCCTAAAATGCAGAGGATGTTGTACATCTCTTTCTCTGCCTGCTCAAAGTGAGCCACTTGTAGATCTCAGCAGATCTGCAGGTCTGCTCAGAGGAGATGGGCCCAAAGAGTTGTGGTATGTGGAGTTACATGCAGTTGGCAGCCGGTCACAAGTGGTGTTCCCCAGGGCTCAGTACTGGGGTGAGTTCTCTTTAATATCTTTATCAATGGTCTGAACGAGAGGATCGAGTGCACCCTCAGTAAGTTTGTGGATATCACAAAGTTGGGCAGGAAGCAGTGTTGATCTTGAGGGTAGGAAGGCTCTGCAGAGGGATCTGAACAGGCTGGATCAATGGGCCAAGGCCAACTGTATGAGGTTCAACAAGGCTCGGTGCTGGGTCCTGCACTTGGGTCACAACTACCCCAGGCAATGCTACAGGCTTGGGGAAGAGTGACTGGGAAGCTGCCCAGCAGAAAACGACCTGGGGGTACTGGCTGATAGCTGAATGAATATGATCCTGCAGTGTGCCTGGGTGGCCAAAAAGGTCAACAGCATTCTGGCTTGCATCAAGAATAGTGTGGCCAGCAGGACTAGAGAAATGATTGCTCCCCTGTACTCGGGACTGATGAGGCCACACCTTGAATACTGGGTTCAGTTTGGGCCCCTCAGTACAAGAAAGACATTGAACTGCTGGAGCCTGTCCAAAGAAGAGCAGTGAAGCTGGTGAAGGGTCTAGAGCACAAGTCTTATGAGGAGGGAACTCGGGTTGTTTACCCTGGAGAAAAGGAGGCTGAGGGGAGACCTAGTTGCTCTCTACAACTATCTGAAAGGAGGTTGTAGTGAGGTGGTTGTTGGTCTCTTCTCCCAAGTAACAAGTGATAGGACAAGAGAAAATGCCCTCAAGTTCTCAAGTTGCACCAGGGGAGGTTTAGATTGGATATTAGGAAACATTTCTTCACTGAAAGCATTATCAAGCATTGGGACAGGCTGCTCAGGGAAGTGGTTGAGTCACCATCCCTGGAGATACCTAAAAGATATGTAGATGTGGTGCTAAGGGACATGGTTTAGTGCTGGACTTGGCAGTACTGGGTTGGACTCAATGATCTTAAAGGTCTTTTCCAACCTAAACATTCCTATGGTTCTATGAGAGGTGAGCACTTGAGAGCATGTTATGTTGTTCCCAGTCATAGGAGAGCTGGGTGCTACTCCAGCTACACTGTGCCAAGTACCCAGGAATGGGACTGTGTCAAGTTCCTCCCTACCCAGGCCATTCTGGGGACTCCTAAGACATATGGCCAGTTGAGGCTGCAGTCATTTCAACGAGGGACTGGAAGAGCTTTTTGAAAAGGTGTTTTTCAACTGTGAGGAAAATCAAGTTTTTGTTGAATGCTTTTGCTTTGGAAAATCCCAGTTCTGAAATATCAGACTGATGAATAGTGACATCTTTGATCTAAACAAATGCTGATATTCTTGGCATTTTTAAATGTCAGTGCAAAGCTAAAATCCTCTTATTTGACTCTTCTCCACGAAAAAAACTCCAATAATCATCAAATTGAAACAAAGTTTTCCTGTGAAAAATATCACCTATAATTAAAATAAAAACCAAAGCTCTTCACTTTCATGAAATAATTATTTTGTCAAAAAAAATTCAACCCACTGTAGGGTGATAACTTAAGTATTCTTCACAACAGCCACCACCCCAACTAGTGTTTGAGGAAGCATAACTTCAACATCAGACTTTTTGTTGCCCTGGTGGAGATACCTTAAGAAGACCAGATTTTTACAAGTGCAATTCTCTGAAAATCACCCACCTTCTGGCTGTTTCAAGTTTGATGTTCAGAAATGCCCTGTGGCTCTGGAAACTCTTGATGATTTCCAGCCGTTCAGCCCCACTCTGGGAACTCGTACGTGCCCCTGCCAGCAAAACTGATGAGAATTTTGCCTCAAGAAAGTTTGCAGAATTGAACTCAGCTCCAATTTGGTTTTCATCATGTATAACAAAGTGCTTATTTACTTTTTTTCACTTTGCCCAGCTTGGACAATTAAACCCCTGAGTCATTTTGCTTTTATTTCGATTCAGTTGCATTCCCTGTTTCACTGACTTGCCTGGAGTTTTATAATGCTCAGATACCAGAAGGGAAAAATGACATTAAAACCCCTGAAGATGTTAAAATTCATATGTTTGGATTTACAGTGCTACAGGGGCTATCCATTAATTTGATGAATTTCTTGATTTCTCTGTATATGTGTGTGTGTTCCTATTAAGGTTTTTAGCAGCAGTGATATCTTAAGGGTAGAATAGAGCTATGTGATACAGCAGAGGAAGAAGGTGGTCTCAGCCCAGGGGACGTTAGTGAAGACCATACAGCTGGGCAGCCCCTAACCTGGGACAGCAGATGAGCCCTAGGACAGCCCTGGCTGAGATGTGTTGGCAGAGCTGTTTGTGGGGAAATTGTTGCCCACATTTAGCACTGGAGATCTGTCTCACGCCAGTGATATATGCATCTCGTTCACATTAGCAGAACTAAGAGAGCGAAAATTAAAGATTTTGTTGGCTGGGAGCACTTCTCTTTGGACTGGATTTAGCACCTGGTGACAAGAACCATGGCAAAGTTTCATACTTTCCCTGCTGAGCTGGCTGCATCTGAGCAGGGCTTTAGCAGTCAGTGAGGACACATGACCTTTCTTTCCATGGCTGGGAACACTTTCAGCACAGTTTGGGTTTGTTACCAGTAGGATCTGAGGACTTTTAATCTGAGAGGCGTTTGCCAGAAACATGCACATAGATGGATGTCAGAATACAAGGATGGATAAGGTGCTCAAAGCTTTATAAATCAAAAGCATTTCCAAAAAGTTGCAATTTGTTGACACCTAAACATTTCCTGTGGAGGTGAAGAGACCCTCTGAAATTCTGCATCTGTGGGTTGCTGTACAGCACCTGTAACCTTCTTTTATTTAGCCTTCTTTCACAGATGCTTAAGGAGTAGCTAAACTGTGAACCTTGCAATGACTGTGGATAGCTTTCAGCTTTCATAGTTGGAGATAAACCTTAAAAATGGACCCTTCCCAATAGGAAGAAAAGGCAATCAAATATTCCTCAATATTTATATAATTTCATTTTCCAAAATCCCTTATGTTTGTTGGTTTTGCTTACTCTGCAAGCTTGGATCTGGCAGTTTGAGGTTTGGCCCTTTCAACCCTTCCTGCAGAAAGCAGAGACTGCTGTGATAGGAATGACAGCCAGCTCGCCATCTCTGAAGAGATCGGGTGCTAACACAAATATTGCCATGCATTAATCTCCAGAGCACCTCTCCCTGGGGAGGTGCAGAATTGGTTATGTTTCTTTTAGTTTCATCAGTTATGCGTTGAAATAAATTCTCTGATTGAGGGCATGCGGTGCCCTGGGCCCAAATGTCGTACAGACTCTGAACTTGTGTAGATGTAGGGGGAGAAAGGCGTGGATCAGAGACAGGCACGGACCCTGTGAGCCAGCACTGAGTGTGAAAATAGGCAGTTGTCATGGCATATCAGAAGTTTATTGATTCATAGGGATTATCCCTCCTCAGTTCCTCCTAGGTGGCTTTCAGTGTGACACAGAGTAGGCTAGAGGATCTGTAAGCAATTCTGTTTTCTTGTGTCTCAAACTAATGCTGCTGTGAGACATCCATGGCCACACCCTCCATCACCACTGGATTTTGAGAGAGAGCTATGAGCAATTTTTCCCCTTTACATGTTGAGGCTCATATTTCTGGGGAGTTTTAGACAGGATCTCAAGTCAGTTTGATTTAGGTAGCAATTTTAAGGTTATTTCAGTATAACCTGTTACTGGAAGGACAGACTTCAAAGCCAAATCAACCCCCTGGGGAAGATGTTACCTTTGCACCCCCTAACCACAGGAACTTGAGCGTGGTCATGCACCTTCATGCCATGCTGGCAAGCTTGCTCAGTTTGCTGGGTGACACAAGTGTAGCTTCTGTCAACAGCTTTCAGCAGTGGAGCTGAAAGACAGGTCCACTCCCCATGCATCACTGCTCTCAGGCCAAAGTACTTCACTCTTGCCCAGGAAGCACATTTCTTCTGCCTCTCAAGAAAAAGCCACACTTTATCCACAGAGTATTGTTGACCTTTTGACAAATAGCGAAGAGATGAGTCTTGGGTGGTGGAACTGCTGTGCTACATCAGGGACAAGGCAAAAAACCAGTCCCTGGCTCAGGGAAATCACTGCACATAGCATCCAAAGCCCATGCAATACAGTATCCCCCAGTTATCTGGAGTCATTTGCGGCCCACTGCCTGCCTGCCCAGGTTACAAAAGAGTGGATAGTTCTTCATTCTTTTGATTTTCAGAGAGCTTTGGCTCAAATTCCTTGCTGTGAGCACAGCATTGTAAGTATCTTGGTGAAAGCTGGGCTTACAAACTACTCCTTCCTCAGTGTGAGACACTTCATTAACTGCAGGGGAAAGACGGGAATGGTACAGTACAGATGAAGGGCAGGTCTGCGTTTCAGGGATGGGATTGCAATTAGCAGCTTCAACTGTCTGTAGGAAGAAAAGTTGGCAAGTTGGGATGTTTTCAGGGCTCAGCATCAGAAGGAACAAAGCAAAAGAGAGAGAGAAAAAAAAGGGAGAAAAGGAAGAAGTCCAGGTCACAAATACAATAGAAGTGAACATGAACTCAGCATTCCCCGTCTCATTGTTATACAAGACTTTTCTGTGTCTGACAGGTAGCTGCTTCACAGCAGAAGTGACCCATATTACTTCTTTATTGTTTAAACAAAGAAAGTCGCCAATTAAAATGACTTGAGTTTCTTGCAGCACTTTGTGCTCCGGGAGCCGCATCGATTGGGAGGGAAGGCACAGGGCTGTCTGCTGCTGTGAAGCAATACAGCCCTTTCAAGTACATCCTACTCACCCAGCTTTTGTCAGAAAATGTATCAAATCACAGACATCAGACATGTAGCAGAGACTCCAGAGATCACCTAATCCATCCCTTCACCCCAGAAGCTCTTCCAGGGAGATGTTTTTCTACACGGTTCATAAAACACTTAATCACACTTTCCTGAGTTACCTTGCTCCTAATTCTCCTGATATCTAATTTAAATCTCCTTTGCTGCAGTTTAAGAGTTTACACCCGCTGGTTTTTTTCTGTCCATAACAGACACAAGGAGATGTCATATCATAGGACTGAGCAGATGTCGGGTGAACAGCCTCCTGTTCAAAACAGGGCTAGCTCCAAAGTCAAAGCAAGCAGCTTTCCTGAGTGACAACTGCTAAGTTATTTGAATACCATTACCAGGTCTTCTACCTCTCCTCTAAGCAGTTTGGCATCAATTCTTTGAAACTTTTTCCATAGATCACATTTGCTGGACTATGTTTATTAGTCATTGCTGTGTTGTTAGTCATAGCTGTATATCTGATGGATGCTCTCATAACAACATGCGTGCACCAATACACAGACACAGCTAATTTTGATGACTAGAGCCACAGGAGCAGAAGCCTTTCCTTGGCAAAATGATTCGGTAAAGTGAACTTAATTCCACATGCTGGGAGTAACAGGCTGAGTTGTGCAATGTGAAGTGCAATGAAACATTAAATGGCAATATGCTATCCGGCCACTAGAAGCATTTACATCTTGTAGTATGATGGATGTAACATGGTTATTGGTATGGTAACAGAACATATGCTTGGCTTTAACCGTTTCAGCAGTCCCTGACGAAGGTAAGGGTCTCTCAAGTATCCTTTCAGAGAGTATTTACCTACTTGTCTGGCTGGCATTGCTGTGTCTTTGACCATCAGCCTGAATTTAACCTGCTGGCCCAGCCAGCTCTACAGCATCCCTATGCTCACAGATAACGTGATTTTGAAGAAATGGACTGTGAACAGAAGCTGGTGCTGTTTGCAGGATCACCGATGGTTGCACTTTGGAGCCTGGCTGTGAGCAGCAGGGATCGCTGCTATATGTTGACTGGCATGGCTGTGCAGATAACTTGATGGACAGGAGAACTGGGCCATAGTAATATGGCTGAACATAGCTCTGAAAACTCATAGAACAAAGAAACGAGGAAGCCCAACTGCAGTGCTGGTTTGTCTATCTGGGAGCCACCTTGTCTGTAAAAGCTTCTTTGCCCTATCTTGGTCCAGGAGCCATGCTACAGTGCAACTACTTCTAAGAGACAATGTTATTTTAATATGTGCATATTTGTAGTGTGGACAAAATCCAGATATGGATGGGACTCTTGTGTCAAGTGTTGCAGAAACACAGAGCAGTGAGTTTAGTGATCACAAACTTAGCCTAATTAAAGGAAAATGGAATGATATAGGGGGACTAAGTAAAATAGGGATATAAACGCTACAAAGCAATGAAAACTACTTAATGCCTGTGTAGTTTGGGGGAGCTGCTATGGCGCAGGAGTGTTGTATGAAGGACTCAAGGAAGGAAGATGAGGTAGCTTAAACAAATTAAGCCAATTCTGGTAGTGGCTCTTAACGAACATATTTGTCACAGTTAAAGCTGGGATTTTAAACAAGTTCAGACACAGTCACTATGCCAATAATATGTGGGTTGGTGGTGTTGTGCTTTTAATGTGTAGGTATTTTTATTTTTATCTTACCTGTTATGTTGTTAAAAAGTGTTGATCAGGACAGTGATATTCTACCTGTAGCTAGTCCTGGGCCTCTGCGTACTTATAGGACATCCCTTAAAAGGAACAAAGAAAAGAAAGTTTATTAACATTTGACTTGAATCACTGCAGGGGGTTTCGCATGCTGCTACTGGAATACTCTTAGACCCCTCCAAACCAACAGAGGTTGAAAAATCACGAGCAAGGAATGAATAAGCAGGAAAGAGTTGAACTTCTTGTTTTCATTTTCCCCAGCAGATGTTCAGTTGTTGAGGCATCAGAGCCACCGGATGCTGGAAGAGGCATTTATGAATGACCTGCTATGCCATACCGTTGCCTCTGGGGGTGCCACCAAGCTGGGCTGGAAGGCGACAGCAGCTGGTATGTCTCGGTGGGGTACTCGGAGTAATGGCTGTCATTTGCTGGACGGGTGGAAGTCACGGTGGTCTTCTGCTCAGTCACCACCTGGTCCCTGTCACATGCCACAGAGATTGATATAAATCAAAGTCTCTCTGCAGTGGGGGCCTTGAGAAAACAAATTGATGTTTTAAAGCACAAGAAAGGAAGCGTCAGAGTTGCAGCCCTAAGTCTGCCAATGAGCTGAGGGATTGTCATGCTGCTCGGGCTGAATGCTGAAGGAAGTGGTCAACAAGTGGGAGCATCTCTGGGAGCATTACTGGAAGCATTAAGTCTTACTAAAAGGCCAGGGCAAGTCAGAGGACACATTTTCCCGTATCGTATATAGTGGTGGTGAGCTCTGGGCTGAAATAACAGCTATGGGAAGGGATGGACTCTGCCTCTGAAGACATGCAGGCCAAATGTCACCTAAGAAAGTAGCTGGTAGGGACCAACCATTTACAGATGACCTTTGAACTCAGAGAACCCTCTTATGTGTCTCATTTCAAATTCATAAACTTTGACAAGCAGGTGGATCAAGTGATATCTTCACCCTTTTTGCTGATGGCCTAGATTTGCTGCTTTTCATGTTTACTAAAACTGCCTCAAAATGTGTCTGCATTGTTAAAGTTAGTCTCTTGGAGAAGGTCTGATCAGTAGCAGAGCAGAGAATCAACAGAGTATTGGATATTTATGTCCCTTGGTGAAGTCAGGACAGATATGGGTTCTTGTGCCAGTATTAAGCCGGACATCCAGAAACTTTCTCTTCAACTTAAAAACTAAAACTAACAAGAAAGCATATGCTATAGAATGCATTTTCCAGGATTCTCATTTTTCTGTGTGTTGCTTGCTACCTGAGAAGAAGATGCAGAGATTGTCTCATCCCATCTCTGGAAGGAGATTAGTCAGAGTAGTCAGTGATTCTTTTATGGATTTTTCTACAAACGCCAATTAAAGGGACAGGTACCAATGATTCAGCAGCAACCAGATCTACACCCATTTTCACCCCTTCAGCAAAAAAAAAAAAAAAAAAAAGCAGGGAAAATAAGCATTTTTTATCTTGATCAATCTGGATTATTAAAGTTCCCCAGCATAAATCACTCATGGAGCATTAATTTTTATGCCAGTCAAGGAAAATTAAGTGGCCTAATCACATTACATGTTCACCATTACAGGAACTGCAGAGTTTTCCTGTGTTTGGTTGGAGGCTATTCCATTTGGCTGGACCCTTCTGATACTGCTTTGCCTGTGTGTGCAATTAATAGACTTTTTTTTTATTAACCAGTTTTTACATTACACTCAGCGGCCCCGTCACACAACTAAATGACCCGTTTAACAAGCATGATAAAATCCTCATTAGGGCCTATTATAGGATTTAGTGGAATCTTCCTGCTTCACTACAGCACAAGCCTAATCTAATTAACTCCGCCACTTAATTCTCTCCCTCCCTCTTCTTGCTGTTTATTGGGCTTTTTGTGGAAAACAGATCCAAGGAACACAATTAACGTAATTTATCCTGGAAAATCCCCAAACATTAGCAAGCTACAAATGTAATTGGAAAAGGCCTCACAGAGTTCAAGCATAGTAGGCTGTTACTCCAAAACTACAGCACTGCATATTATCATGTTACTTCTTATTATACTTTCCCAGGATGAACGAGGAGGTAATTCTAACCAAGTGTGTTTAAAGCTGTAATTAAGGGTCATCTTTGTGTCTGAAAAGCTTTCATGTTTAATTGAAGAAAAATGTGTGCCTTCAAGAATGAAGTGTTTTGCTATGATGTGCGATATCGAAAAGAACTGAATGTTGTGTTCTTGAACTCATTGGTATAAACGTAGAGCAGCTTCCAGTTATGAAGTCTTGTGCAGTACTTTGTAGTCAGATTTACCAGTCACCAGAAAACAGAATTCAGTCACAAGAGGTCTTTGTATTTTTTTCATGACGACACGATATAGAACATTTATAAAACATAAGATATGCTGCAATAAGGTCTGTTGGCCACCGAACATGGGAGAAACACTTGGGAAGACATCACCACGCTATCCTGCTCTTTTTGCAGGCTGAAAACTTTAATTTGCAGTGCTGTTAGTCCTTTTCCTAAGGGTGATGAACACAACCAGCTCCCAAGAAATCCCAACCTATTTACACTACACTTAAAATGGTTAGCTGGTCCCAGAGGTGCCCTGAGAAGTTAGAGGCTGACCTTGGTATGTGGAACTGAAGGTCTAGCCAGTTGTTGGGAGTCCCAGTTAGATAGGTGAGGCTGCTGTCTGGATGAAGAACTTTTGACTGTTCTGTGTTACCGTTACCTAGTAGATAAGGTAGATGTAGAAGGTGACTAAGTTTCTATAAGCATTGAGAGTAACCCCCACCCAGTGTGGGAACATGATACAAGATGCGTATGAGAGTGCCTAAGAGGTGGGTGGTGGTGCAGAGGGGTACAGGTCTTGTCTTGCTCTTCATTTTAGCAGATGTGTGTCTGTTTGTGCTTGTATGTTTGTAATAATGAGAAAGAAGCTAAGTTAACTTCTCAGAGATGGACAAAACGAAGCAAAAGAGGATGAGACACAGGTCCAGAATGCAGTGAGAGAAAAGCGGGAGATGAGTGAACATTTTTGGTTCAAAAATGTCAAACTGGAGCTTAGAGACTTGCACAAGGAGTTGTCCAAGTCATCTCTTACTCAGAGGAAGTTGATTTTATACATATTTACAAATAAACCATGTGTGTACTTTGACTTCTACCTCCTGGAAGAAATTGGCCCAATGCCTTGGCTAAACTGGGCAGCAGCCAACTGTGACAAGCAAATAATTGAAGCATAGGATGAAGCAAACTTCAGTCCATGTCTCCCATCGTTCTCTGAAGCGACAGAGGAGGATTTTTTAACCTTGTATGGATTTGGCCTCTTTTGAAGTTGTCAAATCAGGGCAAGCTGCCTTTTGGGCAATGTGCTTTCATGCCACACTGAATGCAAGATGGATTTATCTCATTTGTATTATGCGGGGGGTTGGACAAGATGACATGACGTTCCCTTGGGGTCTCCAGTATTTGATGCTATTAATCTTTCTTATTAACTTGGGCCTGGGCTTTTGGCAGCTTGGCTCCCAGGGAAGTTCAAACCTGATTTCCTTGAATATGGCAAGCTTTTGAAAAATTTGACATAGTCTGCTGCTGCTGTTCCTTCTGGAAACCCCAGCTTTGGTCCATTTTCGCTAGCACAGCTTCCTCTAAGGGCAAGAAATCTTAAGGATGCAACTGGGGAACAATCAGACACTGAAACTCTAGCGGAAAGGATCAAAAGGCAAGGCTGAGCTATGCAACAGCCTCCTTGACCGGGAGCAAGGGAGCTATCGTTTCTGAGCCTAATTCTTTCTTGAATCAATGCATTTGGAATAATAATAATCTGTGTGGGGAAGGAAACCCTTAATTAATTTGCAGTGATTTGAGAGGCATGGTGTGTCCACAACTGCTGCTCTAGCATGTGGTTGAGCTCAACAAGAATGTCTCAGGGATTTGATTCCTCAGGGGACCTGGTGTCTAAAAAAAATGTGGTTAGCAGGAGGAAAGATGCACTGCATATTGCCTGGCTTTGTGGAGTCTGTGCTGAGATGGACAAGGGTCACTCCGGCCAGGTCTCACAAACCGTCTCAGCACAGTGATCGATTAGTCTGGTAGAGAAGAGGTTGATATGCTGGGGGCAGGTCACAGGCACTTCGCACTGCCTGAGTTCAGCTCTGTCCTTTCTGCTGATCTTCCTCCTGAGCAAGGAGCCCTGACTTTGCCCTGGCTTGCTATTATATGGGCGTGCGCCAGAGTCAGAGCAGGCATTTTGGGGCCAAAGATAAACACATCTTACATACTCTAGCGCTGGCAATAGCTGTCCTCCCAGCAACAGGTAGGACTAGGTGACCTCTGGAGGTCCCGTCCCACAAACATTTCTATGATCCTGCACCTGCATTGTTTTGCTAGGTAGGCTGCATAGTAATAAAATTTATGTGTCAATTTATTGTCACTGGAATGGGTTTAAAGAAGTTGAAAGAAAAAATGATTTGATATTTAAAACACCTAATGTATTCCATAAGAGCAGAGGTTTGGGTTTTTGTTGTTTTTTTTTTGCTTCCAACTTTGGTTTTTCAGGTTAAATGAAATAATGATATGGTTTAATGTTACAATCAGATCAACTGGAAACACAGTGGTGGTAAGCCAATAGAATATGATATCCTGAGTGGTTTTGTGGTGTCATACTTGCCATACTTACTTACTTAATTATTATGTAAATTAGACTCTTAGAAGATAAAAATAATAGCTGCTTTGAGTGGTTACCTAAGGTGACTTTGGAGGAGCTGCTGTTCATCTTATTTCCACTGTACTGGGGCTGTAAATATGAGAAAGCTCATCTGTCATTAGTGCTAATGTTGATTTCAGCAGTAAAGGAAGTTGTCTCATAATTTGTTTGGGTTTTTTTTCCCCATGCAAACACAACTCCCTGTGATAATGTAGCGTGAGACTACTAAATAAATAGCTTAATAAAGAAAAATACTTCCCTCAACAATGCATTCACAATCACCATGGGATGGGACATCACGGAGGAAAAACACTCCAAAGGATGTGTATGAACTGAACTTATGGCAGCTTCGTGCTTTCAGTATGGTGCAGTTTGTTGCCAGTAAGCAGGTGTGCTCACAACATGACGATACCCTGGCTGATGCCAGGCCAAAAATGTCCCGGTAATTCTTGCTGGAGTGCCATCTTTGGAGTGAGAATGGAGGATGTCCTGGTTTATTATGGGTATGACTATAGAGGCAAACCTCAAACAACACTGTCTCCACAGATGGGCTCAGCAGGAATGGGCTTTGCTGTGCAGTTTGCTCTCCCTCTGAAGTGCATTGCCTGATTGATAATTATAACTCAGGTTTTGAGTTGGAGGGACATGTCTCCAAGGCAGTGTGATCCTGGCGGCTGGGCAGAAAAACTTCTTGGCAAGGAATGAAACTGCCATGCCAAAACAGTGAGGAAAACATGTAAGCTATGAATAAAATAGGCTTCTTATCCACCATTCACTGAGAAAAACTTTCTGGCCACCCCAAGCAAACCTCCATGCTGCAAGTACTGTGATAGGCACCAGGTATGTTATTATTGATAATTGGAACTGATGGATGGCACTTCAGAAGGGTAGGGGTGGTCTCTGGGCTTTTTTGGGATTTCATCTGGAGTCAGCTTTAGACTGTCCCAGAGCAATTGGTACAGGAAGCCTCTGAAACAACGACTAAAAATGAACGAGGCAGTGAGCTCCCTGACAGGTCCCATCAACGATAATCTCCCTTCAGGTGAGAATGGCTGCAAAGCTCTGGAGAGAGCTGATGCTGGCTCCCTGGGCAGAATGCCATGCTTTTCTCCAAACTTTCCTCCTAGTACTAGGTACATGGAAGCATTTGTGTTTTAAATACAAGTGGAGTGTAAGGAATTACTGCAAACCAGCTTGGCATTTGCTGGTAGATGCACCGGTGCCATGTCATCTGCCGCTGCTGGGAGCATCACGCCAGACAGCTGTGCTGGAGTGAGTGCTCTGGCTCCAGGTTGGGCTGGCCCGTGCTTCGCCGATCTAGATGAGTCAGCTCAGAGAGGTTTGCCGTTAACATGGGCACAGGGAAATGATTTCCACACAGGGAGTAATCTTGCCTTCAGCTTGAAAGTCTGAACAGACAGAAACACTTGAACCTAATGTTGTCAGAGCATGTGTGCTCTAAGGGGGTCATCTCCAGATTTTTTTATGCCTTCTAGTCTTGTGTTCTGCCTGTTTCTTAATTCAGAATGTCAAAAAACCCCCACTGTGGCTGTCTGCTCTGATATTTTCTGTTTGGTGGACCAGACCGCTTCCCTGTATTGACTCTTGTCTCATCAACAGCTTGACTGGAAAAGCTGTCTTGTCTTGATTCCAGGTTTCCCAGTGATAGAAAATCATCAGAAGCGCAGGCAGTCATAGCTCTTAATTACCAGCACTGTTATGTGTTTCCTTCTTGTTATCTCACTGCAGTGACTATTTATGGGGATTGCTTTTGTACCAACCTACTGGTTTGAAGAGCATGTTAGCCAAGTATTGTTCCCCAGGCAAACACTGACAGGCAGAGAGCAGCTTTTGCCTCGACCACCTCAGCTCTGAAGACTGACAGCTTGTCTCTCAGGTGGGAAGTCTGAAGGAGGGCAACTTAGCTGCATGGGTGAAGTTAAAGAGCGAGCGGGAAAAAATTCTGTTGAGAGTCACGTCTGCCCGTAAAAGGCAGGAGCTGTTGGTAAAGTCTTAAGTTTTGCAAATTTGCTGTGATTTGTCGTTCTAACTGGAGGTTAAATAAGCGTGCTCTTGTTCAAGCACACCAATCTCTGCCATGCCGACTTGTCTTGGTCTGCAGTTTTCTGTGGGGGTACCTGGGGCTCGGCAGGCTTTTTAGACCACACTGGTTTGGAGGGCTCTGTGAGTATATTTGAGGACCATAGCTGTCTGCACAGACACTCAAGATAAACAATTTCCCTGTGAAAAAAAAAAGAGGACTGGTCTCCTCTGATCACATTTGCTAAGAGCGCAGTGCTTTCTTGGCTCTGCAGACTCAGCGTGATGAGAAATTCCTACACGGTGGAATTTCTTTGTTCTTCTTCTATTTGTTTTTACGAAAAGAAAACTGAAGTAATAAGGAATTCCATTTTAACTCATCACCCTAACCTTGGGCTGAGTAATAGTGCTGATTTAAGCCCTGAGAGTGTTTCTGTTTTCATGATGGCTTTTTGGTTTGCTGTTTGCCAGCATTATACCGGGGAATGACTCATATTCTCAGCGCTGTGAAGGATAGGAAGGAGGGAGGGAGTGTGCAAGGTTTTGTTCCCACTGGCGGACTGTGGAAAACATGTAGTAATTTAAAGATCTGTCTCCCAGAGCAAGAGTGAGCTCAGGCACTAAAAAAAAATGGCTAGTCAACATTTCTGCTAAAAAATTAGCTTTTAAAAAATAAATGTATCAGTTTTCTGGGGAAAAATATAGTTTTTGATAAAAATGTGGATATTGTGAAGACTGATTTCTTTTCTAAATTAGCAATACCTCTGTGGCACCTCCAGGCAGCTGTACTTCATACCCTGTTTTCTTCTAGGAGAAAACAGTTCAACTGCATCTCCCATGACGTATGCTGGTGGAACAGCAGGAGTTCTAGAAAACTTGCAAAGAAAGGTTCAACTTGCCTTTTTGATGAGTTTATCTTCTATAACTCAGTTTCCCAATGTATTACAATAGGTTCAGCCTCTGTGCCACTGAGGTACTCCATAAGGCATGGTTAGCTAAAGCTTACAGTCCATTTTGGAGCTGAAAAACGCTCTTTCCTTGTCAGCAGTAAGAACCATCTGTGGAGCGCTTCAGACTCAGTTCCTGTACCACAGCAATCAGCATCTGATTTTATTTTTGTTTGATAGTTGCTTTTGTTATAGCCCAAATATCCTATTAGCTGCCTAAAACACACGTCTGTTGAAAAGTGTGACTAGCTCAAGGGGAGGCACCTCTAGTGATTTTAAGCAACCTGTCTTGAGTACCAGTAGCACTATGGCAACAAGAACTTCCTCCAGTCATTTGCTGTTTGTCAGCATGGGGAACAAGACCCACGAGCGCTGGAAGGTTGCTCCTTGCATGGCCTGTCCCTTGCTGGCTCCTTGCTGGCCTGGGACTAGGCATGGGTGTGCTGAGGCTGTGGCTGCCTGGCAAGGAGGCTGTCTGGATGAGAGACCTTTGAGGCAGCCTGGAATTGTGACTGCTGCATCTCTTCTGCACCACAGGATGTGATTTACCTGCCTCTCTCATTTTGCTGCCCTGCCTGACAACTGCTTTACTCTGCTGGTGCTCAGGGTCAGCTTTTCCTAGGATTCAGCCTGGGCTGCAAAAAGCCAGGCAGATGACGTGGACACTCCGACTGATCAGGAAAATGCCGCTCAGCTCTCCCTCTACAGCCCTGCAACGCAGATGTATCCTCAGTGAACTTGCAAATCAAATTGGATTTCTTTCTCCTGTTCAAGTAATAAGGAGATTTTGTTGTTAACTGGCAGGTGCCACTTTGAATTTCAGTGGTGAGGCTCAAAATGGTTTGCATTTAGGTCAAGCATGGATTACTCCACTTATAAACATGATTGGAAGAATCTCTTCTCAGAAAGTTTTTCTGCATTTCTAGGTATATGTAGGCATTGCCAAAAGCTAAAAAGAACAGAAATGCTGCCAGAAGCAGTGTGAATGAGGTCTCTTCCCTGTTTTGTAACTGCAACGTTTTTAGATTAAGAAGAAGGAAGAGGCTTAAATGTCTCCCTGCTGCTTGTATTCTTCTGCAATCCCTGTAAAGCTTCTTCAGTGTAGCGGGCCTCTGTGAATTTTAACTCTCTCAGAAACAAATGAGCAGCAGCTTTTTAATCTATCCATGCGTGAAAGAAACATATGGAAGACAGCGACCATTTTAGGTGGAAGAGTAACTTTTACTGAGTGCCATGGAGACAGCTTCTGGAATGAGAAGATGATGGGAGCAGTGGAAATTGTGATTTTGCTTCATGTAAAGAATGATTTTTTTTCATAAAAAAGAGTTTTCAGAATCACCCGGGAGATTTAGGAGTTTGAGTCTCACTGATCTGTTGGATGTAAGTGCTGGAATTGCATAGACATTTTTGAAGGTCTGAGCACAGATGGTGAATAACAGCATAAAGGGATGTGAGGGGCTTTGTATGCATGGAAGTTTGTCTTTTTACATGCGTGGAAGCTTTATGAGTTGGTCTAATAAACCATTACATAGAGCTGGTCTTCCTGAAAGCTGTTGCTTGCTGAGGTACAGCATCATATTACTAAAACTTGCAACTATTTCCAGTCAACTCTGTGCTAGTTTCTTGTCCTGGAACATTGTACTGCTCTCTAACTGGAAACACAGATAAATATTGGGATGGGTAATGTGGGAAAGTTGTAGGTTCCTGGACCTGAAAATGTATAAGGACGAGTGAGATAAACCTCTCACAAGAGATAGAATAGAATAGAATAGAATAGAATCATTAAGGTTGGAAGTGACCTCAAGGATCATCTAGTCCAACCATCCCCCCACCACCTATTACCCACTAAACCACGTCCCTAAGTACCATATCTAACCTTTCCTTAAACACCCTCAGGGATGGTGACTCCACCACCTTCCTGGGCAACCCGTTCCAATGCCCGACCACCCTTTCAGAGAAGAATTTTCTCCTCATCTCCAACCTGAACCTTCCCTGGCGCAACTTGCAGCCATTTCCCCTTGTCCTGTCACTAGTTATCTGCGAGAAGAGGCCAACCCCCAGCTCACCACAACTCCCTTTCATGAACTTTGTCTATTCTATGTCTATTCTGTCTACTTAATAAGGGGATGGAGCAAATCCTATTGAGCTTATTTCAGCCATGAATTTCTAGGAACCTACCTGAATGCCTTTCAGTTGTGTGTTAAGTCCTGTAACATCTGCCTTGTGAGGTTTGTTTGTTCCTTCTCCATCTTGTTATGGAAAGGGTAGTATGAGAAGGGGCATGCTTCTCATGAATTTAGCTTCATTTTTATTACTCCTATCACCTCATGTCTTTTTTTTGGGGGGAAAGGAGACTGAAAACACATACCTGGCATTCTCAAAAAAACTTTGGTCTTAATGGGAGTCTGATGCAGCACACGTAGTCTGAGATAATTCTTGATTTTATCAGAGGAGATTTACAGTAGAGACACTACCACGTCAGGGGAAAGCCTGAGACTTCTCTTCCCAGCTGAGTATCTGTTCTTTCGATGAGATACTGTTCAAGGCTTTTTGTGCTCAGTATCTTCAGGAGCAACTGAAAGACTGGCAATGAAACTCTCCAAGATATGTGAAATGGGGGATTTGTAAAGCTAAGTCTGTGTGGGAGAAGTCCCGCTTTAAACAATAGGTTTGATTTTCTGAGTGAATGAGGTATCAGGATCCCAGGCACTGTCAAATATGAACAGTTGGAGATACTGGGATCCGGTTGTGACTTCACTTTCATGTTAGCACCAAGCAACTTTCCAATAAGCTGTTCTGGATCCAACTTGAAAGTATGGAGACAAAATTGAAAGAGCAAACATTGAAAGAAAAGGATTAACTCTATACTTATGAAGATTTTTTTACCCTTACATATATTTGTTTATTGCTCTTGGCAAAAGTGCTTTCTAATTCTTAATTTTATAGCTAATAGTGTCAGAGATTTATTAGATTAGGGCACATCACTGTTGTCATTCACTCAGACTTCCCATGTACCAGAAGCAAAGCACTGCAACCAGTTTGCCTGTTTTCAATTCCAGCTGTGAAATATGTTAAGAAACATAACCAATTTGAAAAGAATTTCTCCCTATCTGTAATTTCATTCCCAATTTATCAACTAGCAATAAACAAAAATGCTTATCTTCAATCTGAGGAACTCAGTTTCACATCAAATTAGTCAGAAGGTTTGGGTTTTAGTCATTAAGGCAGTGAAGGGAAGCTAACCCCAGAGAAGCAGATGTGAACCCTTGCAAAACCAGGCTGTGTGAACAAGCCGTTGTGCAAATTGCAAGAGGCCTCTGACAAAAATTTCATTAAGTAAGAACGGTTTTTTGTGTCTGTGAGTGGGGAAAGAAACTTGAAACTCAGGAGTTTTGATTCAGCCAAAATGCATTAGGCTGCAATCCAATGTCTTCTTCCAGTATTTGATGGCACTGAGCAGAACAGAGAAAGGGGTATAATTAAAAAGGAATCAGGACAATTAAAATGAAGGAAAATCTCCCTCTGTGTTCACAGAGGCAGTGGCAAAGGAAGGTGATTAGGCTCTTTTTGAGGGTGGTTTTACATTGGCAAAGGGAGATTAGTTCTTGTGAAAGCCTTGCTCTGATTTCTAATTTTCAGCTGTTTTTCTCATTTCTTCCAATCTTTCTTTGCTGTTGCTATGAAAATGGCTTCAATTAGAGGACAGAAAAAGAACTGGGAAAAGACAGAGAAGTCAGAAGACCATGTTTAAGTTTCCACTGTTACCTAAAATGTAATAATAAACCCCCCACTACCTGTAATTAGGATAATTACCTACCCCCCAACTATGATGTAGATTTGCAAAGGAACATCTTCGTCAAAGCTTGCAGGTGAATATCTGATGGAGAAAGGCATAGATTCTATAATAAGAAACAGTTGTTGAAACCTCTATTATTCCACATCATCCACAAAACCAACCTGATGCACTTTACAAAAGAAATCACTTTTATTACTTCCATTTTGCAGACAGAGAAAAGTGTGAAATGAATTGACCAGGGTAATTCAGAAAGAAGTAACCCAAATTTCATGGGCCCTGTGAAAATACACAAACCATCAGAAAGTTCCACTGCACTTGCTAGGAGGCATTTATTCTCACTGGATCCCAGTGTGATGTTGGTTCAGTAAGTAAAGATGGGGGATCTTGCCCCTAAAAAAGATGCTGCCTTGGCAGTCTGTTGAGACAGGCTGAAACGTGATGGTGGTAGCCCAGAATTGGATTGAAGGGAGCACCTGAGCTGCAATATGTCATGTCCAGTTCCATTTTCATTTTACCTCTTATACATTGGTTGAGTCAATCTTATGTAGTTAATAAATAGTCTTAAATAAAGCTTAGGAAAGAAGAGGTTTTTCCAGTGGGCTAATTAATAGGTGGATTTTTAAGATGACTAGACCACAATTTCCAGCATCCTGTTCAACTTAGGCTGCAGAATTTTACCTGTTTTTTTTTCCCCTCAAACATGCTGAAATAGATCAAAACTCTTTGATTTCTAGTCAGAAACCTAGAGTACTAGAACCTTTCCCATTTAAATGTTATCTCAAATACAACATTTTGCTGTGAGATGTGGGAAACTGCCAGAGTGCTAGACAGTCAAAAACAGACACCTCGGACAATAAAAGCTCATGAAGGAATCTTAAAACCAGGTAGGAAGACTTTCCCACCAACAAAGAGATGTGGAAATACCCCCACACAGTTGTTTATTCACTTGAATCAAAAGGAAATGACATAGCTGGAATTAGCTGTACTTGGCAATGTCCAGACTCGTAGGTGAAGGAGTTCTGTGGACATCAAAGAAGATATGAAGTTTCCCAGAAGATACCTTCAGAAGAAACTATAGCAGAGAGAATAGATGGACTAAACAGGAATAGCAACAAATAACTCACAGGAGTGAAGCTGCCTGGTTTCTGCCTGGAAACTTATATTAGGGAAAGAAAGAAATTCAATGAATCAAGTGTTCGTAGTCTTAAGGACATGAAGAGATGGAGTAACCATGACTTCCTTTGATTTGTTAGTGCTTTAACAGCCATAAAGATGGCTTAAAGTGTTCACTTTGCATTTGTTTGAAATTTGCCTGTCTTCAGGTTTCTGGCACTGGTCCAGTTGTCTCTCTGTCTGATGTTGCTGGTCTATGGTACTCAGGACACTGCCCATACTTTGCATGATGGAGTGTCACTGTGCAGCATTTTCCATATATATTTACATATATATGTGTATATGGATGATGTGCAGGCACACCTGAATGTTTCTCAACTGTGTAAAAAATATTGGTAAGATGACTTCACTCCTGAACACAGTCAGTGGAACAGAATGACAACAGGGAGAGTAAGAGAGCAATGACTAGTGCTTGTCCATCCTTTGTCATTCTGAGACAGTTAAATCCTCTCTTATTTTCCAAGAGGAGTCTTGGAAAATTTTTTTATAAATACAAGGTGATTTGAGCATTACAGTAACAGATAGATATGGCTGGGTTTTGTTTTGACTGAGGTGTGTATGGGAAGGAGAGTAACTGGGAATGTACCTTATGGTAAAGCTTGGGCTGTAAATCACTTGGATGGAGCTGGCCTAGATGTAAGATCACACTGCCCTACATAGAGGCTTCTTCAGTTCGCATCAGAAGGCAATAATGCTTGCTTGACATCATCTCTAAATCAGTGCAGAGCTGGCTGTGGGAATTTAAATATACACAGATGTAATATTTATTAGCAGTAATTACTGACCTTTGTTGGTACAGTTATTTTAACTAATTTGCTAATTACCTTTGGCATGGTAATTAATTACATACTGAACTCCTGGAATATATATGCAGACACCTTATGCAAAACTCTGGTTGGATGGGTATTTACTTCACTGTTACTCCATGAGCTGCTTTAAGCATTTACATGTTGTCACTGGGTTATGTTTCTGATACCGTCATTACAGCCTGCCAGTTGCGTTTCAAAAGTCTATCTAGCATTGCGGTGAGTCTCCAGTACAGTACCTGGCTTCATTAAGGTCTCCCCATTTGAAGGAGAAGAACTGTCACTGTAGCTGCTCTCTAGTCACTGCAGAGACTCTTTTGAGAATTATTTCCCTGCTTTTTGCACTACACAGCCCTAGAGGAAGAAGAATCCCTGTATGGGTATAGAGAGGGTCTCTTGGGGTTTTATCGATGGACTGCCTTGGCCTTTCTCTGCTGCATGAAGCAGCAGTTAAATCCTATTTTGTGAAGTGATTGGAGGGGATACAGAGTGAAATAATTCAGACAGTTCTAAGTATTTTGATATTAGATACAAATTGTTCTCTATTACCTACTGTGTTTTGCATGTAGAAGATATTTTCCCAGATGGCCCAGAACTTGAAAGAATAATCTTGAGTTTTACTTTCTCAAGCTGATGTAAGAATCCCACCCATTCAGCTCCTTCCAAGCCTCAGCTGACCAGACTGAGCCATGAGACAGTGTCAGACAAGCCATGAAGAAATGATCGCTCATGCATCTCCTGTCACAGCCTGTAAAACCTCAAGACCAAAGGAAAGAGAGGGACAGGAATATACTGAAGGGAGAATTCACATCAGAGGCAATGAGTGACATTGAGCCTTTATGTAATGCTATGCCAGAGTCAGAACAGTGCAAAGAAATCTGTGAGTTACACGGGACTAACAAACACGATTTAGGGAAAAACATGTCTTAATGCTGGAAGAATCATTGCCTTTCAGATAGGGTAGGCTGTTTCAGGAGAGCAAAACTTCACAGGGTGCATCATAGTCATTGGTTGATACGAGAAGGAGCACAGCATCCACTGCTGAGAGTGAAGGCAAACCAAGCCATAAAAATTAAACTGGCAGGAGAAGTTGTGGATGCTGCAAGGAGGTCTCCAAGCCTGCAAGGCAGAGCAGTGTGGTGGCAAAGCGTGGGGAGTGCTGGGCCTGGGGGGACGTTGAGATAGGTAAGCTGAGATGTAGGAAAGGGAAGTAGAGGACAAACTTGCTGTATTGATAAATGTAAACAAGGAAATTTAGAGGATGCTTCACAGAGCACACAGGCAGATATGAGATGTACTTTTGTGTTGTGTACCAAAGGGGAAAATGAAATAATCCACACAGTTGAGCAGAGTTGCCTTCAGCTGCCTTGACATGAAAAGCTTCAGGCATGGTGCTGAGAAATCAGGAAAGCAGTCAGAAACTCTTGAAGTTTGAAGGTCTGAGATGATGTCAGTATTTCTGACCTTGCTTTCACCAAGCAGTTCCCGCTGAGCAAATTTTAGCCTGGATCTTCAAAGTGCAATAGTCATATAATTCCTGCAGCTCTTGATGAAGATATTCTTCTGCCTATTCTGAAGGCAGCTCGCTCTCTCTGTCCTGTGGTTTCCAGTGGTATTCAGATAAGTTCTTTGGTACTGGGCTCTGCAACAGCCCATAAGTTATAGAGGGAGCCTACAGCAATTACACTTGGGTGCCTTCACTCACTAATGTGTGTACCTTCATTACATGTCCAAAGGTAAGTGAAACTGTCTATATATACCACCTGGAGAACAATTATTCCTTCTTTGGGAAAAGTTTATCCTTTTCGGTATGTGACTCTTTCCAGGCCGTTGCCTGTCTGTGCATTATCTCCTAACACTTCTGAAGTGTTTGCCAAGGAGTGGCTTGCCTTGAGACATTTTTACCGGCTTGTTTGTTCTTTCCGGACAGCTCCTATTAAATTAAACCATATATTAATTCATACAGACAACATCCCAGTAACCAGGTCAATACACAGTAGTCATAAATTATTACAGAAGGGGTCCAAATCCATCACTGAGGCATCCATTGATTATCCATACAGCTACTCTCTGTAAGTGAACACTTTGTATGCAAGGTCACTGTAGAATTCAGCTATTTTTAAAAGGCCGTTAATAGCAACACGGAAGCAGGCTTTGATTGAACTGGAAGTGTAATTTTCAATTAAGAACCTTCACTCAGTCTTCCTTCCATTAGGATCTAATTAGATTTCAGGAAGACACAAAGTTTCAGATGCTTCAGCCCTACAGCCTCTCCATTAGCTGACACCATATGCTTTGCGGTTTCCATTGGGAAGTCCCGATTAATTTGCTAACGTTAATTTTAACTCTAGCTGAGATGCTTCACCAGGGACCCGATTAATGGACTAGCTGTAACCAGCCCATCCCTGCTTCTTTCTGCCATCAGTTATACAGTGCTGAGGTGAGTGAACATCAGACTGATAAATTTTTCTATACTACGCTGGGAAATGTATATATTTCTTTTGGAATATGTAAGCAAAGTTTGTCACCTGGATTAGCTTGCTAGCTTACAGACCCTCTCTCCTGACCTACTCCTTCCTGCATCGTTTCCTCTCTCTATGATCCTATAGGTAGTATACATACAAACCATGGATCTGTAAAGACATCTTGGACAGTCATTTTTTCATAAATGTTCTTCCTTCTGTTCTGCTCTTTTCCAAACGCTTTGCTTGATCCAGAGAGTGAAGACTTGGTAAAGGACATCTAGTGTGAAGCATCATCTGTTCTCATATTCTTTCAGCTGAAACAGAAGCTTGTGGGACTGTAGCTGCTGATATAAATTTAACAAGTTCTTGTGAGTACTCCCAACAAAATATGTTAATTTAGCTAAAGGTTGATCATGGTAAGAAATGAACATTGGTGATCCAAGAAGCATTAGCTGGAGACCCATCTCATGTTGGCGATGAGACATGCAAGAGACTTGTCCTCATTGGAAGGGTTTTTGCAACACAGATAAAACAGTGCAGCAGTGGAAATCTATTTTGAGTGAGGACCAACTTTTGCTGGGTGCATACCAGATGTCACAAAGTATGTGGGTGATGGGGGTTTTCCCAGCTGTCAGACTGTAGGATTTACACCACTGCTAAGCAGCTCTATTCAATAAACATTCAGATATGCTAAGATATGGATAAAGGATGTGATGTAGGCAAACAGGTGATGGGACACCCACAAAGCAGGTAATGATATCACCTCGGATAGATTTTTTGGGCTACTTCAGCTGTAAAGCATGTGTAATACTTTTCTTGCAACGTGGTTTGCTGTTTAGACTTCAGCTCAAAGCACAGTAGCTCTTCAGCATAAATCTGAGTGATCTGCAGTAAATAAAGTATCAAGTTAGGTCACTTCTGGCTCGGAAATAATTAAACCCACCACTAGGAGAATGATCTATTACAGTGACTTTCAGTCTGTGAGGATCTTGTCTATGGCTCAAAGGGAAGAGAGCTGCAGCAGGCCTCTAGCTGGGAAGGACTGTTGCTGTTCATTAGCTAGTACTGCTGTGAAAGACCATAAGAGCACCTAGGCTGTGCATCAAGTCCATCTTTATGACATTCAGATCCTGAACTTCTGCCTCGGACACACTTGGTGGACAAACACAGACCTTCCGTATTTAGGGGATTCCTCCCAGTCCCCTTCTTATTTCTCTGTGTGGTTTTGGCTGCCAGGCTTTCCTTTAAAACAAGCCACCACAATAATATCTTATTGACTTGGTTTTATAGGAAAAGAAAGAGTAGTAATAACTTTTTATTGACATTGCTCTTCCAGAGAGACATAGAAATAAATCACCAGCCTGCAGGAGTCAGAATGCTCTCATGCTTTCTGGGCTGCAGTCCCTGGGTTTCCCAGCAGGAGCTACTCAACAGTTCTGGTTCTCTGCTGTCAAAAAAACTCCTTCATCAAATGTAGTTGAAATGAACCAAAAGGATGGAAAGTTGCTGGGATTGTGACTGACAATAGGACAGACCGATGGTGCTTGAGAGCTGAGGCTTTCTCTATTGCAGCCAAGAAGCTAAGAAAGGGTTAAGTCAGCACACTGCTGCAATGAGATGTCCCATACAGAGACCCCAAATCCAATGCAAAACTTCATCAAGAATTTTTTCCAGCTGAGCTTAGTTCTTTGCAGTTTGAATCCTGGAGGGAATAAAAGAGTTGAAGGAGGGAAGAAGGGATTGCATCTTTCGGGTATAAATCAGATAAAGAGAATGATTAACAAGTGTATGTTTTTGCTACAGTATTTTAAGAACTCTGTCAATAACCTCCCTCCTCCTGTTCCCAGTCTCGATGCAAAGGCCTAAAGTGAGATAGCTGATTAAGGAGAGCTGCAGGGCGATCTAAATGCATCAATCTTGCTTGTAATGAGGATCACGGCTACATTTCTGCAGTGATGATGAACCTCTGGGCCAGGGGTGACTGGATACTGAATGTTCTCTGTATTGAACTTCTCATGCAGCCATTACTCCTCAGCATCTCTGAGTGGCTGAATCTGATTTCAGGAGCTCTGTGGGAAAGGAGGGTGGAGGGGGTTGAATTGGGTAAGTTTTTTTCCCAGTGTGAGAGAGGCTGAGCAGATTTCTAGACTTTTTAACTTGTTTGCCAGCAAAACGGGCTGCCTCATGCCCATTTCTGCTTTTACCTCCCACTAAGAAATGTGTAGCAAAACCACACTAAAAGGTCCACCTTGCCCTAATAAGCCTTTACTTACAGTCTTTCACACTTAAAGCCACATCTTACTGTTCTTTTTAAAGACTAATGGCTCATTTCATGTGCCAAATGAACAGGTTTTTTTAGCCAAGGAGTAAAGATGTGTTCTGCATCTGAGAAGCAGAAATCCACTGGAGGGAGAAAAAGCCCAAACCTCCCATAAGCACAAGAGGAAATTAAGTTCTTCTAAACAATTTGGTGTGTTGTTTTTTTTTAATTGAATAACATTACTGCATACCCCAAACAAACTAAACCTCTTTTCCTAATCTCTAGGCCAGCTCCAGAAGTGCCCTTCCCCTTATGATCAGAAACCCCTGCTGAGCAAGGGTCTTTTTATGCCTCTGACACAGTTCAGTCACATCTAGCAAATCATTTGAGTAACAGCCTAAGGACTCTCCTGGTTTTAAGTCCCTAAAGGATGACTGAAGGGACTCTATATTGAGTTTCAACCCTTAGAAGTATCCACTTCAGCTGTTGCCTTAATGTCTCAGCCTTTCTTTGATTAGATAGTAGTTCCTAACTGGGCAACCTGTACCCTTCGAGGCGAGAAAACTAACCTTCATCTGCCCACATTCCTGGGGGTGTCAGGAAGCTGTTCTAAAACATGTAGCTGACATTAAAAGACCCGTGATCACCCAAAGAATGTTCAGGGAGGGAGCTGTAGAGTTCTGCCATCTATGGGCTCAGTCCAGGTATGCGTGCTCCCAGGATTAGATTCAAAGTGTTTATCTTGTGTCTTATACCTTCTGTTTTGCTGTTTGTGGGGAGAAGCAGTTCCAGAAGCCAACAGCACAAACAAAGCTAGAGAAAAAGCATCTCACAGCCTCTCCTGAGGCCTGAGGACCCTGTGAGACTGAAAAATCTTCTAAGGGTAATGTATGCCCATGCAGGCTTGTCACTGCTATTCGGTCACTCAGTTTTTCCACTGTGCTTGGGACCTATGGGGGGAAAGCCAAGAAAGAGCTGCTCCCAGACATGAGTCTGACACATCCAAACATCACATCTTACTAGTAGACCACAAGGGAGAAGAGAGAAGAGAAACTATAGGATAGGAAAGATCACCTTTCATCTTCCCATCTCTTGGAAGATACTTACGGACCCTTCAAATTCTAGGTTGAAAGCCATTTAACTCTTTGCTTTCTCCTAGAGAAAGGGCCCTTACTTTCTGACCACCAGAGCAGTGCTTTCAGACTCCAGGTGACAGGCGTCACATTGCCCCTGACTGCTTGCTTCCCATTACATCTCACTCCTGTGGTTTAATCAGTGTTTTGGGGAGAAAATGAGAAAATGGGGAGAAGAAATAGTGTTTCAGTTTGGTAGCTACTGGGTTGTGTCCTTTTTATTCCTCTCTTACCAAAGGAAAAAGAAAGCAAAAGAAAAAAAAAAAGAAGGAAAAGAAAAGCCAGGAAAGAAGAAAGGGCACAGGTCTGTCAGTTCAGACTTAAGCTTGAGAAAGGAATTCAGTGTTCTGGACAATTGCTTCCTTCTTATTTCTTCTTGCTGCAGGTGCTTCTCCACTTGCTAATTCATCTTAATTATTGAATATTTGGACAGCCCAGAGTGAAGTTCTTTGTTGACAGTGCTTGAACAAGAGAAGGTATTCAGGCTCATGAATAGGTGCTGTGCTGAGAAAGTCTAATTGGCTCGCTGTGACCGACAATGGTACAGATCACACAAGGGAGGCTGGTGGTGTGCCTGGATTTTGCACAGGTTTCCTTGATCTTTCTGTTGTCCCGCTGGCTCTCCTACCCTCTCTGCCTGCCTACATCTTGCCTTTGCCATATGGTGAAGTAACAGACTGGGGTAAAAAGGAGCCTCACGTATTTTGAGGGTTTCAACAGGATGTTTAGAAACAAATGGAGGGTGTCTTATTTCTGAACAAACCCACTTGCAGCTCTACTGAATCAAGGAAACAGAGTATTAATAGGGATATTAATAATGTTATTATTATCATTATTAGTGGCTTGATTGCTGTAGAAATATGCTCTCAAATAAGGTGAATTTAACAACTGGATAACTAACAGATTTTCACGTTGAAGCTACAAAACACTGGAGGGCCAAATGGGGCAGGGGGTGGTGGTGGAGCAGGGTAGTCAGGCTCAGATCACTACAAGTACAGAACTGAGAAGCAGCACTAGCCAACACCACGGCAGTGGTAGGACTTCTCTGCATTTCTGTGGATTTTGTGCCCCTTTGCTGGTTAAGATGCTCTCTGCACAGCACAGAGATGCCCTCTGCTCTGGGCTTGGCTGTTTTCCTTGGAGTCAAACAGTTACCCTACAGAGGAGGGAAATACTCTATTTTAAGGAGGTTATTATCTCCTGGGACAACCAAAGTGAAATTGCCATTCTCCTTGGAAATAAGCAGTGGTGCCTGAATACCAGGCTATTCTAATGCATCTCTGTCCTGCTGGGAGTGACCTTCCAGAAACTTCTTTTCTCTGCAGGACATCTCACCCCCAAAGCCATTGCATTTTCTGCTGCCAATCTATGCAGACCAGGAAAGAGGTTTTATTTAGCTAGCCCTCTATTTGCACTTAAAGCCAATTACTCTTTTGTGCGGAGAGCCCAGGGTGGTCTATTTCAGCATATGACGACGTATCTGGATGGTTTCGAATGGTAGAAAACAAATGACACAGTTTACTAGAGAGGAAAAAATTTCAGGGAAAAGTGGTCTAAACTAGAGCCTGCTGCTTTATATGGTAATGTGTAAAAGTTTGTGTCATAGTTTGTACACCACTTTCCATCTCTCCTCCAGTATGTCTTTTGCTTGTATAAGGTGAAAAAGTTATGCATTTTTCAATCATGACAGACCCCAGAGTCAGACATGAAATGGAGAACACTCTTTGCGGTGTCCCACTGCTTCCCATTCCTACAATGGGTAACACAGCTCGTTATGCTCCTCAGCATTCATAGTCATGCTCAGAACAGGGAGAGTAAGACCTAGTAACTCATGTGGGATGCACCAGGACTGGATTTTCCTACTGTTTGGTCCCACACGACCATCCCCTCCTCACCGTCAAGACATGCCCTTGATAAAAAGTGAATGAGAACAGAAGGTAGCCTGCTTGCTGCTCTGCTACTTAGATAACACGTTGTTAAAATTAATGTCTTTATCACTGAAAATGCAAACACAGAATCAGAAGCACTTAAAGGTCAAAATCAAATTGAAACTCTAAGGAAGCTGAGCAACTTTGGGATCCCCTTGAAACCCCAGCCTATGAAAGGGGAAAGTAGTGCTATTAAATTGTTCAGTCTCTTTTGGCCTTTGTGGGTTGTAATGCTCAGATTCCCATAGGAGACTGTGAGGAAGACACAACTGTAAGTCTCTTTCAAGCCTATTCTTAATTCTAGACCCAGCAACAGTCACACAGCAATCAGTAAGGTTTCCAAGACTAAGCATGTGTTTTAATGCTTTGCTAAACCGTGACACTCATGCAAGGAGCTACAAACTGGAGTCTCAATACCTTTTAGCTGGTGATATCTCAACAGAAAATTTTACAGTAGAATTTTTTGTGTCTGTGCACACACACACATGTGCATGTATAAAGCAAAGAAAGTTTAAGAGATCAATACTATATGAAATAAGATCAATATAGATTATTGTCAAAATTATACCTAGCAAGGTTAGAATATTTGGAAATATTATTATGAGTTGGAAATGGACATTACCTTGTAAAGGACTTTGAACTTTCTCTTATGTGTACCTTACCATACTCAACCCAAGTTGCCACTTGCTTGAGGGTAGCCAGCAACAGCCCCCCAGGTGCAGGCATACAAATGCGTGGGGGCTCTGTAATAAGTTAAAGACATGCATATATACTAATATAAATATGTAAATATATATATGTATGTGAAATCTCATTATATGTTGCAACAACTTTCCATAGACACTATTTTTTCCACTGTTTAGACGTGCTGTAGAGCAGCAACTGGGCTGACTTTGAAAAGGTGAGTAGGAGAGTTACATGTAAGGTAATAGCCATTTTTTCCGTTTTCTATTTTACACTAACTAAATATTGTTTTCTTGCTAGTGTTATCTCAGTAAGACGTAAGAGATACTGTTGCTTGGTATGCTACTGTTCACATAAACTGTGGTTGCAGGATACAACAGCTGCAGGTCACTGTTGGGACAGACCCGCAAAGGAAGATGTTAATGTTGTTTCTGAAGTCCTGGTGGGCTTGGATTCAGCCGTTCCTGCGATAAGAGCTGCCCTTGAGTGTACAACAGCTTTGTCCATCTTGAGAGGAATGACAGAATAGAGGTCAGGAAGAGAACAAGGAGAGGAAATGTCCACAAAAGGGAAATATTATTGTCAGGTTTTGCTGAGATGGGTGGGGAGCCCAATAAAGGCTGTGTTATCTGAAGCACAGACCGTCTGTGAGAGACTGCAGAAAGAGGGAGGAGGAGAGTGACCTTTGGAAAACCCTGGTGAATGCAGCGCCTCAACAGCAGCTCCCTTTCACCAGATTGCCTCGAGAACTTTTTCCTACATTGCCTTTTCTTTTCTTTGAAGTGAGGCACTGTCAGGATCGCTTGTACTTTTTGTTTTCAGCTGTCACCCAGTCCCTCTGCAGTCAGAACTGAATTTATCAGCCCTGTCATGGAGGTGCAGCAACTGAAATAACTGCAAATAGGAAAGGCTCTGAGTGCTGAGGCAAACAGCTACTGGCTGGATGGGCTCTCCTGAGAAACAGCATTCATTGACAACCAGAAGGAATTAGAAAACTACTGAGCAGGATGGGCCAAACCTTCCTTTTCCTAGGAAAAAGTATCTTTCTCATCTGGCTTCGTTTGTGACAGGTGGGTTGGACAGATGGGTTAGCTATACAGCAATCAGAGACGTGGTTTGCTAATGCTGTACCTTACCTTGGTCTAGCCGAGGAAATATGTTCTTACACTGGGCAAATATTTAAATGCAGAAGTCAGAGCTACTGGCCAGGCTTTAAAGCTCAATAGCTGAAGAAATTTCTCCACCTTGAACATCCTCACTATTTTATGGTCAACCTTTTTTTATTTTTAATTTTTCTTTTTAGCTTTGGCATTTCTGGAGGCTGGAAGTTCAGCAGAAACCTCACAACTGCTCTTTCTCATTTGAAACTCCCACAGGGCTGAATAGCAGTCCCAGTCATGCTTGGCAGGAGACTAAAGTGCAGTGAGAAGGGCATGCACCTCTTGTCCTCCCTATTGGTCTGAACTTCTCTGTACCAGTACTTTACAATGCTGCCATTTATTGGCAGCAAAGTTCAGTGAGGTGTTTCTTAAAGCTTTTTTTTCTGGGGGAATGGCAAAATTGGTTTGAATGTCACTGCTGGAAGTGAGGAAATGGGAGCAGGAGACAAAATCCCCAAAATGTATTTATGGCATGACTTGGCTATGAAGGAGCATTCCCTACATTATGGCTCTTGGAAGAGCAGCAGGTAGCTGCAGCTGACCTGTAGATGTTGGCCTCTCAGAGGGACCACCTGCTTTTGGCAGGAACTAGCTTGAAACAGAGGTGCTGATGGCTCCGATGGTGTGGAGGCTTTCTCCTGATGGACACATGATCAAATCCAGCTCAGCAGGGAGTGAGGAGAAATTATTCATGCTGCTCTCCCCTCAGATGGATGCAAAACTGGGAGAAACACTGCTGATGTCAGTAGTTACCCAGAGGTAACTATGGAGCAGGGGAGGCAAGCAGGGACTCGGCTGCCAGTCCTCTTTCTTTTTTCTCTGGAGCAGCTATGCTCAGGCAGGTCTGTGGGAAGGAGACTGCTCTCCTCCTATTCCTTCTCACTGTCACTCCTTCAGAATTCTGCAGCTGAGGCTCAAGAAGTGCTTTACAATATACAAATAAGTATATGTGATGAAATGCAAACACAGCTGACACATTCCTTAAATGCTTTTCTGCAACAGCTTTTTATCCTTAAGATTTTGGGGGATGCAACTGTCCTTTGCTGTTGGATAGGCCAAGATACAGCACTGGTTAAACCTTCTGCAGGCACAGGAATTGTTCTGGTTATCTCCCCTTAATGTAATTTAACAAGATGCAAAAAGATTTAATAAATCACATGTGTCTGAGTGTATCTCAGCAAAAACACCAAAAAAAGGAAAGTTTTCCAGGACCCATTTGGTGAAAGCAGGGCGCTTGAGCTGTATCTCACAGATTATAAACCTATTAGACATTTGCTATTTTCCCCCTGGAATGAGCCCAGCTGTAAGAACCTCATGCTGTGCAGAATGTCCCATTATGAACTGTATGAAACCAGCAAAACAAAACCATCTTAAACTATTATTTTTTATACCTTTCTGAATCCTGTTAGCCATGAAATGCCTCACATTTGCTGCATACTGTGGCAATAAATACAAAATGAAGTGAAAGAGGATGCGGATTATTAAACTACACTCCTTAATAGATTTGATTGCATCTAATGTCTAAATCATGCGGCATTGCTGAGACATGAACAGCACTTCTTGATACAGCACAGCCCTTTAAACTGAAGGCCTGATGAAGGAAACGTCCCTCTATGGGAATACATATTCAATGTATGATAGCATAATACCCTATTACAATGGTAGGACACACATCTTCCTTCCCTCTATGGAACCGTGATTACCATCCTGGTCTGAACTGAGGTGGTCTTTGTAATTTGGACATCACTTGCTCCTACCGTGTTTTTCTACTTTTAAATTGGAGGCATTTGTTGCAAATCTCTCCAATTCTTGCTGCCAGAATCCTCACATCAGAGGAGTGGCTAATTGACAATAGAGCTGATCTAAAAGATGAAAACAAAAATGGTCATCGAGGAAGCCAGCAAATATTTAGTCTTTCAGTTTAGATACAAAATTTTAATCATATTAAAAAATTAATGGTTGTAACTGTTAAACATTTTTCTGAAATAAATCTGCAGGGGTGTGGGTAATGAGATGAATAATTGTCTTTAGAAATAACACAGGTAGTGTCTTAGCACTCTAGGGTGAAACTCAGATTGTGAAGGACTGCCAGGGATAATTCCCTCTTATTTGAACCGTTAACTCCAGGGAGGGTTCATGTGTCTTGAGGCGCTTTTACACAAGGGACAAAGACCTGGTGGGATGGTCTGCTCTCTGTAAGCCTTCTCCTTGCCACTCTTACCCCATGGCAAAGAAGGAGCTGGTCCAGACCTTGCTACCTTAGCATGAGGTGCAGCACCTGGTCTAGTGTCTGTGCACAGTGCCAACCCAGTCATTTTATCTGGTCCTGCTCACTTCCACCTTCCCCGAGCACAGAGCTGGGTGGCCTCTGACACGGTGCTGCTGGAAGTGCTCCTAAGGTCTTGCTCCACTACCTCCTCCCCCTTCTTCAAGGCACACTCTTGCTTCCTTGCTGCATCTGTCCTTCCTTTCCCATCCTCCTTTATTGCACCTGCTTGTGCCTTGGCCACTTTCCTTGGGGCAATGGATTTCTGAACTGACTGTTGTTGTAAGCTCTGGCACAGTTTTGTGTTAGCACGAGGCTATGGACAGTCTGACAGGACTGCCTCCTTTCTGCCACTAGCTCTGGGGTTTCTCTGGATCGTACTATGTGTTGTGGTGCAAACTGGCCTTCAGGATTACAACAGAAAGTTTTGGGGTTCTAGTTATAACCTTCTTGTGATCACCAGATGTTTCATTTTTATTTGCTCACCTCCCTCTCTTCCACTGACATTTTTATGGCTATTTATATACTTTCTTCAGAAAAAAAAAAAAGGAAACTCAATAATATATTTTTTCCTATACTTTTTTATTAGGCCAGTATTGAATTAAGGTATATTTATTTTTATTAACAGTTATTTTTACTGTTCTTTTCCAGAACACAAGAGGCACCGGTAAGTAAGGCTGTACATCAATCCATGACTGTATGTGCAAGTGTCACTGCGGCACAGAGCTCCCTCTCCTGCCCTCCTCCTTGCTGTGTGTCACCTTCACACCACCGCCACCAGCTCTCAATCACTGCCTATGACAGAGGTCAAAGAATACTTGCAAAGTCTTAAGTCTTCCTGATGACAGCCCAAGGGGCAGGTGGAGCACTTGAGGCAGGCTTCCTCTCCCTATCTCAATCTTCACAATGAGAGTTTCTTTTTCCTGACCTTGAGGCACTTGATATTTCTTTAGTGCTCTACCAGCAATGGTGCCAGCCTGCAAATTGTTGTGACTGGGTTAGCCTGAAATTGTCTGGGCTTATTTCTTCGTAAACTTTCATCATAGCAAAATCTAAATGTAATTTACTATGTTATTCCCTCACCTTTACCAAATCTTCAGTGGGGGTATATTGGAATAGCTCCTAAATTCAGCATCCCCACTCTTACTAGGTTCTGGCTCAAGCAATGGACTAGATTAACAATTAAAATGCTTTGTGATGTACTTATCAAGAAACCTTGGGTAACTCATTTAGTCTTTCTTTGCTTCCACTTGCCACTCATAAAATGGACATCATACTCTTCCTTCTTCTTGAATAATCCACAAAGCTTTTGTGACTGTTGTCTACACTATTTACGTGTTGTTCACTTCCTATGTAATTTGCAGGGACAGGGAATACCCTGGGTCCCTCATACATTATCTTTGTGCAAGTAAAATGGCAAACTGCCTCCCTTAATTTCTGTGCACCACCCTGACGTATCATTATGATTAAGGAAAAAATTAATATGAACATTTAAAGAAAATATTTTCTCAAGATTGGAGTGTATTTGACATCAAGACAACCTCCCTCTGCAGTCATGAAGTCTTACCAGGAATGGAGAGTTTATAGAGAAGTGTGAGCCAGAGACGTCTTGCCCCATCTCCATGTCAGGCAGGTTCTGGTCCACTTGAGTAGCCTGCTTAGACCATGCAGTCTGGTGGCTTTGTTTGTATTGCTCTGGAAAAGTGACTCGTGACATTTCGAAAGACAGCAAGTGTGATACATCCTTCCCAGCGTTAGGCAGCCTGACTGCCTCATACGTAGCCTGCTCCAGGCAGTGTACTCCAGTCACATCTAAGTCCTAGTTTGCCACTCACAGCCTATGTGGCTGCCAAATCTGACCATGAGGGCTGCCTCAGGGCTACCCTTAGCATGCAGTGAAGATGACCCAGTTGCCACTGAGACAACACCACAGGACACCCTGAGCATGCCTGCATGGCAGTTGTCTCCGGTTAGCTCCATTTGTATGAATCCTATCCACAGCGCTCCTGAGAGGTGCACTGTCCCACCATCACATGGTTATTTCTCAATAATTTGGGTGGTGCTTGCCTTGGCATGAAGAGAGACATTCACATTTCATCTGGGCAGGAAATCTATATTCTGTATTATTCTTGTGTTAATAATACAGAGGGCTAAATCAAAGGTGAATTGATTTCCTGAAGCTGAACAGACTTTTGGCGTTAGCACAGATACAGCCACAGTCAAAGAGCAGACCTTTCAATTTAGTTCTTCTGCTGTCGATGTAAATAAAATTGCTCATGAAGCAAATTGCAGCCAGTTATTGTCTGCACTCAGAACCATTATGTTCTTTGGAAATGATCATTTATGTTAGACAGCGGATTACATTTCTATGAAAGTGTGTAAGGCAAATGCAAAGCACAATTTACCTTGAAGGTCATCTGAATATTACAATTGGCACTTACTGGTCATTATTATGCAGCTAAAATGATCCCAGGGAAAGGAGCGGTATTTGTGAAATGATACAAAACCAGACATTCTTGATTAGCTGATAGGAACCAAGAGAAAAAGCCACATGGGCTGTTAATCCATATGACCATGGAAGGCTGGAGGTGAAGTTTCAGCATAATTATCTGGCTTGCGTGAGCAACACGTGGGTGTGGGAAAACATCCCTGTAAGAACATGACAAGGAGAGGGAGAGATCTTCCCTTTGGTGCCTCATGTCAAGAGAAGGACCTAACGCCAATTTGCATACAATTAAAAGGTGGGGATTTGGCAGACAGAGCAGGAAAGTAACCCTTGACAGAGCAATGGCTTTGCTGGTAGAGCAGAGGACCCATCTGAATATTTCTGTGCATGTTTTTGTAAGCAAAGTTATTGTCACCTAAGGAAAAAGATTAGTCGCCCACCCTGAGGCATGGCCTGTTCTTCTGCTTCTTAGGGAGAAGAATGAGTTACAGCCAAAAGGCTGGTGGTCACACTGCTGTGAAATACTATCATTCTGTTCAGGTACAGTCTTTGTACTGGTGCTTGTGGCTGCATAAAAGTCCAGTCATCAAAGTGCTCTTTAGCTTTGAGTATACAGAGCAGCAAGAACTGTGTTAGTGTGCTTCCAAATTTCTCTTGGAGGCAGCCTGAGCTTAGCTGGGATTCAGACTGCCAGCCTATCCTGTGTGTCCTATCAGTGTGATGTCCTTGCAGTGTGGGTGTCCTTGCAGGAAAGGCCCTGAGGTCCATGACCTGCATGATCTCAATCACACAACATTGCTGCAGATGGCAGAGGGGAGATTTAGAGGTTGCCAGGCAAGTACCCCACAGAGAGACAGAGCAGTGCAGTTACCCTTGGAGCACTCTCTGAGGTGCCGGGTTCCTCCAGCTGGGTCACCCAAAGCTAACCCTCACCATCCCTTTCACATAGCTGGCCAGCAAGGAAGATAGAACCTCACACTCTTCGGGTGAGCTCCCATACAGCTGATGTATGCTGGAACAAGGAAGCTCCTAAGATAGAGAATGTCATTCCTATCAAGAGTGAACAATCATAGAGAGCATGCATACAGGGAGCTCTTCTGGGAGCTGCTTCTCGATGTGGGCACAGGGACTGATCTCCCCGCACAGGGCTCAGGTAGCTGGCACTCACTGGGTGTGCATCCTCTGCCATTATAGCCCCGGCTCCAGAAGGTTCAAGGATGATTTTCAGCATTTATTGGAGATCCACAGTGGCATTCTGTTCAGAAAAACTATCTCTTTTAATAGTGCTTTGCTACTTTGGAGAGAAAGCTGCTTTATGCCTTTACGGAGAGCAAAGGCAGTCCCGAGGGCTCTGAAATGGTGACTACCAATGCTGGTGTAGGCACCTCCAGAAAGTAAGAAATAGTGCACTTGGCTGTCAGTCGGAATCATGTAGACAAAATGTCCTAGTGCCTTTTCCAGACTAATTGGATGAGATATTGCAATCATTTCCAGCACAGGTCTGATGTTTGATAGAAATAGCACAGCCATGACCTGGCAGTATTGGTGGTCTCATACTAATGGTACATGGGAGAGAAAAGGGACTATTAGTACTGCTTTGATGTATAAAACTGGCTTCTTTTACTTCCAAGCTTACAGCAGGAGGCAGGATGGGAATTACTTTAAAACACTGCTGGATACAGAAATAATAAAAAAAACCCTAAGTAGACTATAAGTGAATGTCCTTTTTAACGGTGCTGTCCCTAATGAAGTATAGCTCTCCCACCTCTGTCAAAAGATTCCTTTTTTCCCCTGTTAACATCAGACGATCAATCTTGTCCCATCAACTTCAGCAGTATGCAACTCTCTCAGCTCACTGGGGAAAGACTTCTTTTTTATTTCCTCTTTAATTAAGCTCTGCGACATGCTGCTTTACTTGCAAGGCACAAAGATGTATGGACATTGCTTCAAACAAACCATTGGAGAGAAGAGCATTAAAAATAGCCTTAAGTGTTCCAAAGCCACAGGTAAACTAATGCACAGGCAAGAACATCAGCAACAAAAGGATGTAATCATAGGCAATTACCAGATTTGCAAATACTCTGCTGGGATCAGGGCATCTAAACACACTATGCCAGACTGCCAAAATGTACAAAACATTTTTTTACTATTGCAAAGCAAGAGGGCCCTTAGTAGCAGCACACATGCTATGGCGGGTTCTTTTATTAGTATGAATGGCTCCATCAAGCTAGTAAGAGACAGGAACACATAAATACTTTTCATCCAGTTTTACTACTATCTGCATCATTGTTCGTATAATGCAGTTGGAGGTGATTTTAAACAGTTGTTAAGAGGTAGCAGGTTGGACCTTTCAAGTACACATTCATCAGGCATCTGCCTAGATGATAATGCAGGTCTCTATAGATGTGAGCTGGTCCCTAACCACTGCCTTCATTGCTCACCATCCATGCCCAGCCCACTATCTTGCTCGTGTTGTTCAAAGGAATCTGTGCCCCATTACTGCCTGCTTATCCCTGCCTGTTCAACAGAGGTGGCTGGCTGCCCTCTGTCAAACAGTTCAGGTTATCCTTGAAATGCTTCTACCTGCCACGCTCTGTTGAGTTGTCAGGCGTGTTCATCTGGTGACTGTACAAGCCACGTGTTTTCCCCTGCATCTGGGCCACCGTTAGAAACAGTGGTAGACATAACCACCTACTAAGACTTTACCGCATTATCTATATTTTGACCCTGACACATTGCTGGTGGGGTAGGTAAGGCCACATATACAATTATAAATTGAAGCAGAGGTTGAACATGCAATGCAATGTTTTTGGCCTTCCTGACCCCATGCCCTGGGTCATTTATTGTTTCTTCCATGGCAATGCTTAGAGATTCTCATGACACGTAAGACGCTGTACATCAACACAGACAGACACAGTTACAGAAAATTTGCCATGTAAATGGACAAGCAAATAATCTTATGAGTGTCAGAGCTCAGGACCTGGGTCCTACTTAGGTTCTTCTCTATTCATAATATATCTGAGGTGGAGCTGCTATGTTTTCTTTATAATGACATGTGAGGTCTTCTACCTAACTGCTTATTTTCATTCCACCATGAAATCAGTGCCCCTGAGACCTTTATCCTTCACCAAATTTGGTTGAAAGTGGTGAAAAAAATAAAAAAAAAATCTGCTGTGTAAGGGCTAAGTCACATGGAATGACTGCATTGATACTATTTCATTAGAAAACGAGGCTAAAAAGCATGGAACAAATTACTATTTTAATCCTTGGTTTTATGGTGGGGAATATAAGCAGAGAGCAATGCAGTAAAGTACTTTGAAAGGGTTTGAAATATAAAAAGCAGCTTGCACTGTGAATTCTCATGTTACCTGGCTGTTTATGAAAATCTTTTTGCACAAGGAAGTATCTGGTGGTTTCAGATTAGATTATACAACCTGTTAGGAATAAAGCAGAAAGGGATTCTGATAAAAAGACTAAAGGCATAACCCATAAATCAAGAAGCAAAACCAAAATGGAACCTGCTGCTGATGGAATTTCCATTGATTTATTTGAACAGCCCCAGTATGAATAATAACTTTATCTGCCTCAAGACTCTCTCCCCACAGCACACTGATTTACAGCAGCCATCCATCTCTTTACATAATTAGCAGTCTCTGACAGTATTTATTCTTCTCTGCCCACCTTCATTACCATTAAAATTTAGACTTCCTCCCTGCTCTGGAGCTGCCAGTGTTCATGCTGCCTGCTGCAGTGGGATTACTCAAAAGCTTGATTTGTGGAAGTGTTTTCTTATATCCCACCTCCTTTGCACTGGCAGGTAGAGTCTGTTGCTTGCAGGAGGAAACTTCTCTAGGGATTCAGCAGAAATCAACACAGCTTTAGCACCATGTGGCAAAGAAAGAAAAGGGTCTGTAATGCTGAAAGTCAAGGCATAGAGCAACCAAACCTCATCTGCCCCGCAAATGCTCAGCAGAAGTAAAGAAGCAAAGGGAACCAAGCTGGCCAAGTAGCCAGTTAACACAGTAAGTCAGGTTCCTTTGTAATATGTGATTTTCTTCAGTCTCAGGTCCATTTCCAGTCTAAATTTTAGAGAACTCATGTTGTTTAATACACCACAGAGGTGGATCATAAATTTATTTGAAGCATAAAAAGCATAAATGAAGATGTGTCCTTTAAATTTGGAAGCATTTCTTAAATAGCTGAATGTAAGATAAGAAGGTGCTTTTCTGTGTCAGCATAATTACATTGATGACATGGCATTATACCACTGGATAATTTGATCCTAGAATTGATTTGGTAATGACAAAGCAACTGCTTCATCTTGGACAGACTGCCTTTCCAGAATCCTCGGTGGGCCTGAAGTTTCATAACTCACCTAATTATACATATATTGCTTGTTAATATGGTAAATCAAGAGAGAGTGGTAGGTACTTAATTGACACACAATACTGATGTGAAATTAATTAAATAATCATTGGCAGATGTATTTACGTGACCATTTTTGGTTATTAATTGAAATTTAATTAAGTTGCTTATGGCAACACGTGAAATAATATCTGAATAGGTTTATTGGAAATATAAGTGGAACTTCATGTTTCAATCAGTTATTTTTGGGTTCAGAACTACCTTTTCCTGTCTATGGGTGGGGTGTCACTGGTTGAGCACGGGCCTTGCAGTAGATGGACAAACCCTGCTTAGCTGCTCAGATCATTCTGGGTGAAACATTTTGCTCATTTTTCTCTCCCTTTGTAGGGAGGTGACAGGGTGACCAAAGGAGGTATCCCAGAGGATAAATACTAAATCCAATCAAAAGTGCAGACTGTGGTCTCCTTTTCTGTAAGTCAGAAGGACCAAAGTCAAATACATCATTTATTGCAAATTCTTCTTTCTGCTTGAATGACTGTGTCCATTGTCTGGATACAGAGAGAGAATAGAGAGGTAAAAATGAAGTGCCTGTCTTGCCCTGTGAGCACACAGCTGACATGATGATGAAATTTCACTTTGTATTCCCTGATTGTCCACCTTAATCACAGGCCCATACATTCCAGCTTCATTGAGAAGCTGATTGCTCATGAATGTCACTCAGCCCCTGAGTCTCCTACAGAGTGCCTCAGCACAGGTGCTTATTTAGATAAACAAATATTGCTGAGAGCAGCACAATGAGTGAAACGGTATTTACTCAGCTTTGTGACTTGGGACTGAGCTTGCTGTTGTCTAGGAAAGGACATGCTCATCCCACTGAGGTTTCATCAGTGAGGATACCTGTAGACTCTTCTCTTTTCATGGAACTTGTAGGTGGGCATTTGAGAACTCTGCTCCTCTGTCTGAAGTCAAATGATGCTTTCAGAATTTATTGTTTGGGGGAGACTCAGAGTCTGGGCCCTCAGACTGACAATAGGAGTCCATAAACCCTATTTTCCTAGACAAAATAGGCTATAATGTTCCCTTACAGACAAACCAAAGAATATCAAACCAGCAAGCCTCATTTTTTTCATCCTGTCTCAGGTAATCATACTGCAGACTTTTTGATTACCTTTATTATAACAAACTCCATCATGCCCTTCTAAAAGGGACACCTCCATAACACGGTTTGCCAGCAAGTTATATATAGGTCTACGTGTGTCTGCTGGTTTGTCTAGTCCTTCAGCATAAGAAGAATTTTCAGTATCATTGCTCTTTATTTTTCTATCTGAGCTAGTTTAACACCACAGGTCCTATCTTAAACATCACTTAGATCCTTTACCTCATCATTCTACCAAACTTCTCTTTTCAGCTGTGTTTAACAGGAGAATTGAACTAGAAGATGAACCCTTTGCTGATTTTTGGTTGTAGTGTGAGACCTTTGCTATTTGGCACATAATCTTGATAAGGGAACTCAAAGAAAGCTATTAAGGAGTAGTTTATATCAATGGTCAATGTCCTTTATAGTACCACCTCTGAAAAACCTCTTCATTCAGTTGTCCTGTCAGGCAACAGTAACTGCCTCTACTGCTTTCGGGCAGGGCCAACAGAAAGAACAAGTACTTCCTTGCCTTTGGTGTGTGTGAGGGGAATTTCTAGATGGCTGCAGGGAACACCTTCTCTTGGGGATGTGCTATTTTACCTAGCAGGTATTGCAGAAAAGGTGCGTGTGTAAAGAAAAGCCCCTTCTTGAAGACTGCTCTTTGCAAATGTGGTCCTTACAACAGCAGGCAAAAAGAAAGAGGACTGGAGGAAAATGGACCTTTTTCAGTGGCACACAGGCCAGCTGAAAGGCAAAGTGAGAAATGCAGGATGCAGAGGGATACACTGCGACAACAGCTCACTGAAGTACCCACAGCCACCCACTGTTCAGAAAGTCTCCGCAACATCGGGGTCTAAACGGACAGTGCATTTGCCTTACCTTTGAATTCCCTGATTTTTTTTTGCAATTTCACTATTTCTTCAGTAATGAAGGAACAAGTTTAAGAGGGTTTTTTACAAAGCCACTCAAAAAATGAGCCATAGTCTGTGGAGGCAGACTGAAAGTGTGGTACAGATTTCAAGGTGCAGAATAAAACCATATGCTCCTTTTTAGTAGACACGGAGAGGATGCTGTAGCCTGGTCTCTTGGGAAGATTTATTTTTGTGTTCCTTTGTGTCAGGCACACCAGCAGGAGGAAGGAAAAGAAAAGGAGATTCAGATGCAGAATTACGAATTCAGACATCTCAGTTGTGAGGGGGCCTTTAGATAATCCAGATCCAGACCTTAATTTCTGTGAGTGCACAACCTCCACCAGACACTTGTGGTGCAAACACAATACATACTTGCAGCTGGTCCTGAACATAACCAGACGTAACGACAGCATTTTGTGTGTAGTTGTGTGCTTCCCAGGCAGGCATGGAAGGCACTAAAGAAAGAGAGCTGCCTAAGATAACATCATTCTCAAAACAGTCCCCCGCTGACTCATCCTTATACGATCACATGTTCAGGGTTACAGCTTTCCTTTCACACCTTTCCAGCAAAAAGGGCCAAAAAGCCTTATTTTAGAACTGTGCAAATTTCTGAATTGGTAGCCAGCCAGCCAGGAAGAACTAACACTGCCCTCCGCCCCCCAAAAACATACAACATAAGACATTTTATTTCTAAAAGGATTAAAAAAAAAAAGTGCCAGAAAAAAATGTAATAAAAAAAAGTTTATATTATTCTGAAATAAATTGCAGTGTTTGATCTTTTCTTTAGACCTACTTTGAAGATTTTAGTAAGAGAAATTTGGAATAGCCAGTTTCCTTCAAAGTGGAGCATAGAAACTCACTGTGCAAAAAAGCCACCGAAATGCTTTAGTTTTTTGGTAAATTACAAACAATGATAAAGCAAAAAGCTATAAACCTGCACATTCTCTCAGTCAACCCAATGTGCATTTTTTCCATCAAAATCCATGTTGCCCTGCTGTCTCCCTGCAGTGAAGAAGCTGTGTCACTAGCCTTGCCTGACCTCTCCATAAAAACTGCTTGATTAATGGAAGATGAGGCAAAGACCTTCCCTACAGATAACAGCCTTCCTCTGACAGTGACAGCGTCCCTCCTTTTCTTCAGGCACAGAGACCTTTTACACTTTGCAGAAAAAGGAAATAGATTCATTTCAGAGAACTACATTCGGGCTCATATAGAGTTTAACAGCCAGTGCTGTATTAATGGCCGTCATTTTCTTCTTGTGCTCATACCTGCTGACATGGGCTTACAGCATCCTCACGTTCGTCAAAGTTGTTCATCTACCCCAGTCTGCTCCAAAATACACCCCAGAGCCTAGAGTGAAACTAAGTGATTCTTTAACTGCTGCTTGTCCCTGTGCAGTCAAGGATCTGTCATAAATGCAGTCTTATAAATCTGAAATTTAGAAAGCCATGTAGTAAAGCAGATTTTGCTAGAAACAGGCTTGCTTCCAGCTGAGAACAAACTGATGGGAGCTTGAAACATCCTGTATGTTTCACAAGGTTCTGTCATTTCTAAATTATTTGAGGTCCAAACTTTTCTGCTTCATTGACGAGTATAGTTTTCCTAAATTATCAGCACTATCCCCTGCTTAGCCACGTTTTGCCAGGGAGTAATTTCTTAAGCATTTTGAAATGAGAGGCTTAGAAAATTGTGAGAGAGTTGATAGAAATAATGACTGTGAACAGTCAGGAGAACAGAGAGAGCTCTTCAAAGTATTAACATCCAAGATAGCAGCTGCAAATTAGAAGGCAGCAGCAAAGATCTTTCTGGCTTTCTTGCCCAGTCTGAAGTACCAAAAGTACTGAAAGACACAGGAGCTTGTGCTGAGTAAGTGTATGACAGAGCCTCAAGTCTGTGCATGAAGAAGATCGCATTAATCAGATCTCTAAAATATCTTTTGATAATGTCAAATTGTTTTGTTAACTCCACTCAAAGTATTTTTAGCCAAGTTTATTTTATTTTTCAAGTGAGGATCACAACAAAGAATGAACCAAGAGAAAGGTGGTTTGTATGAAAGACAGACAGAAAACATTTCCAGTAAGTAATATCAGAAGAAAATGCAGAAAACAACACCCTTCTCCACTGCAAATGATTCAACATAAAGCATTTGAAACCCTTGAGCTGTACATTGCTGGAGGATGGAAGAGTCCTTGGAGGAAGTATTATTACATATCCGCTTCCTTAGAGATCTGCTTTTGATCTCAGGCAAGGAGGCAGAATATAAGGCTAGACAGACTTTTGGTTCATTGTTGTGCACAGCAATTTTCTGTGTCAATTGCTCTTCAGCAGGTAGGGTTATTTAGAAACACAGAGAGAAAAGGGAAAAAACCACATTTGAACACCATGCAATAGCAGTGTAGGTATCCTGAGTTAAAAAAGAAAAAGAAAACAAACAAAAAAAGAAAATAAAAGCAACTCTATTTGTGCATTTACCCTTTAAAATAACAGGTTAGGGAATGAACCTGAAAGACAGACTTTAGTACAACAATAAAGCCAAGTCATTGATTTGACTCACTTAGTTACCAAAGCTAAATACTCACATGTTCTACATTACACTGAAAAGAAATTTTATCTTTGCACATGATTGTCTCACTTGCTTCTAACCCTGATGCCCAACCACATAGTCCTGAAATTGCCTTGCATACTTTGGCTATTCTGGGTTCATCACGAGTTTGAATCCAGATGTTGGAAATATTTGAAAGGTGAAGTCATCTCGTCTTGCTACACTTGCGTCAAGGCTGCCTTCGTGGAGCAATCTGACTCCTTTGTCTTCTGAGTGTCCTGCGTGGGCATGTAACAGATTACTGCAGCATTATTACCATACTGCTTTTCAAGGCCATTGCAAGGGGTGCCATGGAGAAGTGAACCCATGAAGAAAGATTGCGTGACTTATTGATACAGCTACAGCATCTGCGAACAGCAGAGTGCTTGCAGCATGCAGAGCAAAATTGCAGTGCAATGGTCAAAACAATCAGGGTGGCAGAAAGACTGCAGGGTAATTTCCTGGGCAGAACGGGCTTTCTGTAGTCTCCTTTAAGGGACAATGTATTCCCATGATGGAGACAGCAGATGACATTTCCCATGGGGCTCCTCAGGTGGGAAGGGCAATTGGACAACGGCCTTGCACTGGCTCTAGCTATGATGGGTGAAGGACTGGAGCATCAGGTGTTGACTCAGACATGCGAAGCATGGGGGGCAGCCATGGCTTGGACATCCATTTCTGAGCAAGCACTAACAGCACACCCACCTCTTGCTACCCCATAATAATTAAAGGTAGGAAATTCAGGTGCTATGGTCTTTCTTCCAGCTTTCTTGTATTTCCTAGAGCATAAAGGTAACCAATTAATGATGCACAAATATTTCCTCAGTATGCTGTGAGGCCTCCACACTTACTTATGCCAGAAACATGAAAACTTGCTACAGATTTTTATTACCCAAATGTTTCTGCAATGGCTTTTTAGTTTTGATTTCAGACTTGAAAAGTTTTGGAAAGTGCTGAGTTTCCATTAAATAGGAGAGTGGGTTGAGACAAGTGAAAATGGTGAGAGAAGGAGGGAAAACCACCCATCGTGTAAAACCTATTCTGGTATTTTAGTCTGAGTTATTTTACTTGTTTTATCTCATGATGAGAATTGTAAAACTGTAAGACAGAAACCTGAAATCCCATTTGTCTCCCAAATAAATCCTGCTCTGCTACAGTGGCTGATCTAGAAGCTAATTAAGTGGTTATGATAGTCTTCCCAACTCTCTCCCTCTCTCTCTCTCTCTTTTTTTTTTTTTTTTTACTGTGATCTCTAGCCCACAGCATTGCAAAGATTAGAGCCTCTCTGTCTTTAAATTGAAGCATGGAGACTGTGTTTCTGATTGACACATTAAATATACAGAAGATCTAGATGCCTTTTCAGTCTCAGATGATACTTCAGCCGATCTAGGCACTTTACCTCTCAACATTTCATGCCAGGGTTACTAAATAATATAATAGTCTCTTAGAAACAGAGTTGCTGGAGGGTTTTATGCACCAATTGGACAGTGAAGAAACAGGAAAAATTAAATCACCTTTCGGTATAGTCCGAGTTGGACATACTGTGACTGTTTGGATCCTGATGGAAGTGCCTTATATTCCAATATTTTGTGAGCTTTGCTCCTTGAGAAATTTTTGCTGCTTCTGCAAAAGGTAGTGTTTAAGCTCTCCTCTTTGTAGGGGCCAGCGCAAGGCTTATTATTGCCCACAGGCAGCCTCTGAGGGGCTGCATGGCATTGAATTTCTGCCTCCATCTCAACCCTTTTATTTCCTTCAGGGATGCAACTCTTGATTTCCGTCCACATGAGGTTGAAAGCGCTCAGCAGAATGGGAGGCAGGTTTTTCTCAGCAAGATGGGCTGTTACGAGGTGCCAAACCGGGCCCCAGGAATCGTGGACACCACAAGGCTCCTGGCAGCGAGAAGGAAATGAGACAAACAATATGGTTCTGTTTTTAAAGGAAATATGCTGCTGTCTCTGCTCACAAGCTGAAGAAAGGTGGTGTTTTTGTTTTTTTTTTCCAAATTTTTTTTTACAGGCATCAGCAACTGTTGTCTGTAACCATCTGTTGAACCATCTCTGCACATTGAGTTTTTCCCTCTCTCTGATGTTTCCCAGTAAGGCTGTCCTGCTTGCCAAGCAGCCGTCATGCTCCCCAGCCCTCGCTGCTAGCCAGAAACACCTCATGTGCCCTTACGACTGGTGCCTTGAGACCTTCACAGATCACAAAAACCTAGAGGTTTTGGGGTGGCTGTGAAGTTCAAATAAATTCTTCCATTTTCCTTTTCTCACCAAATTTTTTGCCTGAATGATGAGAAGGCAGAGAAGAAAACATAGTCCTATTACAGCAGAAGCAATGCTAATAGTTTGAACTACGGCCATTTAAGGTGGAGTCCTTCTTCTTCTTCCTCTACAACCAGAGTGAATATTCCACTTTTTTCCAGCTCAAGGAAAACATTCTTTTAAAATTGTATTCAAATTATCTTGCTGTTCTTGTAGGCTAGAGAGTGGAGGAACGAGAAAGGGAGTTAATATAAAAATTAGAAATGTTGGAACAGGAAAAGTAAATTTTAGGTGTTGTGCCCTGTTTGCGCTTCTGATCCCTGTACATAGAAACTATCCTTAACTGTCCTATCTGGTTCTCTTCCTCTATATATTGGTTTATCACCCTCAAACTGCAGCCACCCACATAAATAAGGAACATTTTTTGCAGAGTCCCCCTCATGCAGGTCCACATGGCACTGTGCAGCCCCTTCTCACAGCCATCACCCTGAATCAATACATCAACTGCGGGGGAAATTCCCGTATTGCAGAGCCGCACCTTGCACGCTGCAGCCATGTTAGTGCCTGGTACTAAATAATAGTTGCTAAAGGCATTTCATCCCTGTCGATTTGCCTGCATCAGCAACGATATGGAGGCTAGAGATACTTTGCGGGTTCTGGAGTTCACGTCTGGTGACCTGATGCTCCTCTAGCAGGCTTCACTGGCACAGGCTTTACAGGTTTCCCAGTAAATCCCACTTACCTGTAGGTAAGAGAGAGAGGATACCAACTAAATTAGGGATGTTCACTCTGGCTGGCAGAGGCTTTGGGAAGCCATCTAATTGGTACTGCACTCAGGCTGCTTATCTTGCCAGCCTATCTCCAGGTATCTCTCCAGAACGGCTTGATCTGCTGTAGTATCTGTGTCATGTCTGCAGCCTTGTAGAAATGTGTCACATAAAAAGCCTTCAAACATCTATGCTTAGGTTACTGAACTGAGCCCAGAAATCATGCTTGCCACAATTTAAGCCAAATATCTTTTGTTCTCTAAGAACTTTTATTTGAAGGCTGTTGTGCCTCTCCTCACTCAACTGAGAAAACCCTTCTTTCAGATTTTCCTCACAACTCATGTTTTCAAGTCCACTGACTGTTCTTGTGTTCTTATTTCCCCTTTCTTCATTCAGTTCATATTTCTTTTCCTTTTAATGATGCACCACCCTCTCCTAGTTCACACCAGAAAGGAGGAATTACCCATTTTTTTATCTTTCTTGTGACCTTCCCCTTACATATTTTTCTCAGAATAAAGTTTACTTTCCTATATGACATTATTGGATTTAGTTTTGTGATCTCTCCTAACCTGTAGATGCAGTTGTGACTGCTCCTACAGAACCCCAGAATTTTTCATTGCCTTTGATTTATTTTTCTGCCTCTGTTTTTTCACTAATTTCAAGATAATTTTGACAGTGATCCATTCCTCCAAAGTGCTGGCAACCCCTTCCAGCCTGCTGTCAGTCTGTGAATTCAATAAGTTGCACCACTACTCCTTCAGCCAGGTCATTAATGTAGAATTGAATGGGACTGGACTGATGTTTGACCTAAAGAACTACTTTCCCAAAAAGTTTTCCACTTTTCAATAATTCCACCTAGACTACACCTCAGTAGCCTGCTTATGCAAGTATTGTAATTCACAGTATCTGCGGCAGGTAAGATACATCTTAGCCTGTGCACTAGCCCTATCAGTGGGAAGTCGAAAAATAAATGATTCATGTAGAAGGTCAGTGGTTCTATGAAAGGCCAGGCAAGTGGTGCCGAGCTCTCAGGCACAGAGAGACAGAAGACCTTCTCCTTGCTCTGCTTCCTCTGGCTCTAACAGGCTTTTGTGACTTCTGTTCTTTCCGCTGGAACAAATTTGCTGGTATCTGGAGGCAAATGAAGAAGCAGCACCTCATTCTTACCATGAAGGCCTCTACCTATGGGACTCCTGGCACTGACCAGGCCTGGAGAAATTTCAAATGAACCTCATGTAGAATAAGGCGCATCAAACAGAGCTACCTACAACTTCAGCACTTGGTTGCTCAATGACCTAATTCGCTGAGTCCTAATTTGCTGTTTCTAGGTGCAAACCTCCAATATTCTCACTACCCTGCAGACAGCACAGAGGCCCTTCTGAGTTTCCACCCAGGGTGCTTCACGGCTGAAGTGAAGAAATCCTATAGCCAAAAAAGCTCATTTAAACAAACACCTTTTTTAGGCAGAGGGAAAAAAAAGAGAAGCAATCTGTCAGAGAAGCAAATCTTTCTAAGGCTGAATTCCAGAGAAACTCTCCCAAAATCTTGCACTCAGATAAAAAACCCCAAACAAACACCCAAACAAAGCCAAAACAAACACAAAACACACCAGGAGGAGGAATATTCCTGCTAATTTACAAGACAGCTGGTAACATTTTGCACAACTCTGAGAGAATCCCATACCACTCTCCAAATTCTGCTCTGAGGAAAAGAGACTTCTGCCCTTACTGCTTTCCTCAGGTTCCCAGGATGAAGGAATAAGGTGGGGGTGGGTCACACCCACCCTCGTTCAGAATATACTCATCTCAACCCCTAATTAAAATGAGAAACTTTTGTGGGTTTTAGGGCATACTCAACTGCCTCAAAACTGCACAGTGTTCCTCTGATAATGAGGAACTTTTTTTGGTGCTTAAAAAGCTGTGTTTTTCAGAAAGGCTTCAAGCCCAAGTACTAGATTTATATTTTTAATTTTATTTTTTTTTTTTGGCGACAGTATTTCATCCCAAAGTGATGTCTGGCTTTGCAAAGTAAACTTAACTGTAGTTCTGTTTATTTTTTCCCCTTTCTATCCAAATAGTTCATAAGAAAATTCTCTTTGTGCATTCACACAAAATAATAATCAGGAATAACAATGTTTTTAGCATCAGGTGACTGGCATTCATTTGGGAGAAAAAAATCTATTTGCTTTGGCCAGTGGATTGTCCAGGGACTTCACTCTGAGCTTAGCAAGGCTCTTTCTGCTGGCTGTTGCAGCAATCACACAAGTTGAATTGAATCTGACCTTTGTTTACTTGCGTGGCAGGATCTCCTGCATCTCCGCTGTATTTCACGCAGTGGGAGGTCAGGGTGGACTTTCCAAGGTCAATCTTGCTGCTGAAGACCAATGGCTCTCCTGCTGCGGAGGTGTCACAAGGCATCTAGTCAAGTTTGTAGCAATGTAAACTTGTCAACTGTTGAGGAGGCTCCAGCAGTTTAAGTGCATTTGACCGGTGAAGACCTACATTGCCTCGAATTCATTTACTTCTCTGCAGGGGGTAACAAGGAGAAAGAGGCTGAGACAGATGGAAGTGAAAGAATCTGTGAAATCGTCAGTCCTCCTATCGAAAGGGCAACAGGAGTGCAAAAATGTCTCTTGAAAGTACCCATCAGTGGGCTTAACCTGCAGTCTTGGATCTCAGCTCAACAGGCTGCTAGGGAAATTGGGATCTGATGTGAATTAATCTCTTATGCAGGGGAAAAGGTTGCAATAGAGACACGGGGCTCGTCTTTGCACCCTCTAGTGTCTACTGCTGCTGAATTTAACAGGAGGAGAAAAACAGTTACAGTTTACTAGAGCTCAGTTTCAAAATAGATGCAAAAATATTGTCAGCACTGATACATTGAGAAATATATATTGAATTGAGAACCAATGGAAATGGACCACCGCGAAGGGCTGTCACCAGGGCTTGTGCACAAGTGTGGGACACTGTGTAAGGAGCTGGCTGCAATGGACCTGTCTAAAAGCAGTAGAGATCCATGAGAGTTGCATTATGTTGGAATCAAGAAGCACTACCTTGTGACATTTAAGTGATAATTAGCTTCTCCCAATCAGCCTCTTAATGCAGCTATTCTGGTTGTGGGACAGGTTTAGATCCCTCTCTGCATTGACCTCCACTGCACAGCAGACACTTGGAGAGTTGATCAGCTGTGCTCACTATTGAATTCACACATATCAACTGAGCTTTACAAAGATGATTGGTATTTTACAGAAGTATAAACTGATTCAGAACACAATAAGGAGCTTGCCCAAGTTTTCCAGTGGAGCAGCATCGAAGTCAAGGCTAGTACAGAAGTCTCTATGTCCTGGCTCAGCTTTGTAAGAACCACTCTGTTCTCTGAAACAAGAGTGTATAAGCATGACAGCTTCTTCCCAGCTCATGTTCTGGTGAAGGATGCCAGAGAGTCCCCTGGGTTCTGTTTAAGGCTATCACAATATGTTTCAGTTCAGCATCGCAATAACTAGTGGAACTTTTTGCTGTTATTATTTGCTCCACTGCACTTATATTTTCTGCATGTGTTCGTTTTAGATTGTTTTATGGCTTTAGCAAAATATTTTATCACATATTTAATTTTAAGCACATGCTCTGGATGCCTAGCAACCTTAAGAGCATTACGTTCAAAGTTAAGCGGGTACTGAGCTGAACATAAATGGACTCACATGTGCACTAAATGTCAGTAAGTGTGTGACTTTTACCAATGAAAGACATATGGAAAAGAGAATACATCTTTAGATATTGCTTCAATAAGCATAATTCCAGTGGCTGCAGAGGAGTTGGCTTGTAATTTAAGCATTTCTTAGACATGTCCAGTCTCAGGCACCAAGCCCGAGGTTCACCCCCTTGCTGACCAGGTGTGGATCACCTGCATTGATCCATGCAGCTCTGCGTCAGCTCTTGGGTCTCTGGGGCTAGGGGTCTGACATCTGATCCACTGATTTTGGCTCATGTGGTCCTGAAGTGGGGAAGGTCGCAATGTTACCCTGGCACTGATGGTGCAGGGACTCCTCTTAATCTTTCAAACCTCTGAAAATTTTAAATAAATCTTGTTAGAACACGATCCCCACAGACCCTAGGCATACCACACTCATATGACACAATGTAGGAGGGTCCACATTTTAGCAAAGACATGGGAAGTCTAAGGACCAAATCCACCTCTGTGAGAAAGCGAAGAGATGAGTGACCCCAACCAGGCAAAACATCCTGAATTTCAAATCAAGAAGGGACCAATTGACTCTGTTTTTTGTGATTTTGACTCGAAGTCCAACGACTGACTGCAGCCTGGGTGGGTGAGTCTGCTCCCGAGAGGAGTGCAGCTCTGGCTCTGGAGAAGCCTTTTTCTAAACTAAAGGTCTCATTTTAGTCTGTATTCAATAAGTGTCGAAATATGTCCTATTTAATGATGGTGAAAATTGAAGGTATCCAGTAAAGCACTTGTAATTGTGTTTAGTGCTGAGACAATGAACCTAGTTAAGATTCAATTTGTTCTTTCTCTTTGTTCCCCCCTTCCAATAATGAATGGTTAATTACCAGTTTCAAAGGCTCAGTGAAATCTGTCCATTTGAAGAAATCACAGTGATCCCCATATTGCAAGGAAAAAGTGTGACCCCGTTGTTTTTCCAGGTGAAATTATTTATTCTTTTATAGAAAATGCTAAGCAATCTCCTGGCTTGAAATTTCAAACCACAGCCTTTCCTCTCCTCGACGGCAGGGGTGGGAGCTGACAGGATTGTGCCCATCTGCTGAATGCTGTGAACATGAGCTTCCCGCAGTGCAGCCTCATCCTCTGTGTCTGTGTGATTCCTTCTCCTCTGGATCCCAGGAGGGATCTGGCTCAGCATCAGAGCTGTCCCACCACTGTGAGGGGGTGGAGCCCCTCAGCAAGGTCCCACATCTGAGCCCTTATATGAGCTGACTTGTAGCAGAATTTGCTCTCTAAATACCCCCATTGCCAAAAGCCTCAAACCCTACAAACCCAAAGCCACTCAACCCCAGCCTGATCCATACTTGCTTGTGTTGGAGGAAGGACCAACAGCCCCGTGGGTGACTGGGCTGAAACGTTCCCTTTGCTCCGAGCACTGATCCCTGCATGGCAGAAGTGGGGTATTTTGGGAAGTCCATTTGTTAAACCACCATTTGTTAAACACCTATGTTTAAAGTGTTCAGTGGATTGTGAGGGAACCGCAGCCCTGAAATTTTCACAGCTTGGGCCAAAAGCTGTCGAGTTAGATAGCTGCATATATGGTTGTTGACTAGAGTAAATATTTCAGTCCCAATTAATGTGAGCATCACAGGTAGGATTTCTTTGTTTCCTTATTTATTAGGCATTCTAAAACAGGCCGGATTGGTACCACCAGAGACAGGGTATCAGTGTTGTAGTCTTGTTGCCACTGCGTTATTCATCAGGATTTCCTGCAAACAGCAGCAACTGCTGATTCTGTGAGACAAAGACGCTGTAAGCACAAAACCAACAGAACCTTGCTATGGAAATGACGAGTTCGTTATAAATAGACAGTAGCACCCATCTATTCCGTTTCGCTATATGTCAGTCCAAAACTTTAGGTGCTTTAAAAATATGGATGAAAATTATAATGATTTAAAAAAAAGAAAAAAGAAATCTGAAGAGACATAGCAAAGCATAGAAAAGCCACAGCATAATTTCCAGTTTGTAGCCTGCTTTTCTTTACAGGCTCCATGTTTCCTCAAGGAGGTAATCTGCTGGCTGGGATTATTACCCAAGATATCTTCCCCGAATTTAACCACCTGCTTGGTGCAAGACAAAGAAAGGAAAGGATGTGTCCCCGTAACAGGGAAATCTGCGGCAGCGTCAGGGTAGATACTAATTGCTGAGGCTGGCTCTTTATTGCACAAAAACTACGTGTCCAAAAGGCATTTGCATCACTGTCTCTGCCAAGTCATGCTCACAGAACAATCAAAATTGCACCTTCTTCCTTGCAGCTGAAAAAAAAAGAAGCAAACCCAGAACAATTCCCTTCCCTTTACAAATACTCCCCCTGTTTCCAGGAATGCTGACGAGCACTGTTCAGGTCTAACAACTTTGGGAAGATTCATAATTAGGATGCAGTGTCGTTGAGCTGTGTCCTTGGTGTTTAACAGGACCGATCACAATTTAACAAGCATCGTTCTTGTGAGCTGCTGGTAACAGTGAACACCAGGGTCACTCACTTTGTCTCAGTCTTTTTCTCATTCCTTTAATCCCTTGACCTGTCCTTCTACCCGTTCCCTGTTCAGCAAAATATTTGAAGCTGGCATAAGAGAATTTCTGTAATTGGCCTTTATATACAAAACAGAGGATGTTTCTTTTAGGCAATAAATTTGATTTGTAATCCTTTTTCATAATTAAACCCCCTAAAGAGCCCCAAAGTGCACACCAAATACATTTTCTTATAACTTTTTGGTGCCTTCTTGCACTGTAGGGACTATGCTCCGGCTTGTCATCTGTCTCTAAAGTAGAATGCTTCCACAAGCCTTTATTCATTACCAAAATGACAGCTGAAAAGCGAAACAGATATCACTACAGTCTTAATAGCAGAGGGCAGGAGCTGTCTGCAATCTAGCGGCTCCTGTGATTACATCTTGATTGAACACACTGATGAAACCGCAGCCCCTTTCTTGAGTGCCATGTTGTGGGCACTTACTGATGACTACGCAGGTACTCATCAACATGTCATGACCCAGGCCTGAGCGAGGATTATCGTTTGCACAGGTGAGAAAGGCAAAGCCTGAATGGGGGAGTGTTTCCTGAGATTTTGCTCACAGCCTTTTGGAAAGTGTCTTGGATTGGACTTGCAGCCAACCTGTAGCGAGTGAGGAAAGTTATCCAACACTTTTCCTTAATCAAATATTACTATGGTAAGTGTCTAGAAGCCTTTATCAAGACTAGGTCCCAACCAAATTATTTTCTGTATTCCAAAGTAAGAAGCAGCTTTGGTCCTGAAAATGTACCAATTTAAAGGGACCAGGCAGGGAAACGTGTCATGAAGATCCTCTTCATTGTACAGGAAAATAGAGGCTCAAGAGGCCAAATGTCACAGACAAGATACTGGGGCAGAGCTAGGAGGAGAAACCATTTCTTCTGGTTTTAGATGACCTCCAAGTGATGTGTGGATTTGGCAGGGAGGACTGATTTATGCACATTGACACACACCAATGCTAGATCCTGACTCCATTTGCTATCTGTGGACTGTGGCTGCCTTATTTAACGTTATTTTACATGTGTTGTGGTTTTCTTTTTCACAGAGCTGTAGAGGATGCTGAGTTCTCACAGCTTTGAACAAGCTGAGCTGCTTACTGCCTTCTTGAGATATCATAGCAGGGTCCTATTGGATGCCATATGAGACTGTAAAAGTAACTCATGACTACCAGAGCCCCTCTGTCTCTCAGGTCTGAGCCAGAGTTTACTCAAGACCATTGGTAATTTTCTATTAATTCTGATGCACTTTGGATTAGGCAGTGAAGTGTTGCCATTTCTGTGCTCCTTTCTTTGCTGTCAGTGTTACTCTATCAAACAGGTAGAAACAATGGATTTTTAAAAATCAATAGTTCTTAGAGAAGTAAAGTACTGAATGAAACCTAAGTTACCCGTTTGGAGAGATGGAGGAAGGATTTAAAAAATTTGAAGGCGTTGACTAACCAGTGTTAGTCCTTCCCTCTGGGCTGCTGTCACTGAGGTCCAGATGGTACCTGAGCATCTCAGGTGCTGGAGCCAAAGACCTTCAGTTCTGACAGATGGTTCATCACAGTGCAGAGTGGGGACCGGCTGCACAGAGGAGGGTGTCTATTACCATGTTGCTACAGCTGCTTCCTGCTGAAGTCTGCTACGTGCCCACTGCTTTGTTAAAGGTTAACTCCTGCTGTGGAGTTTTAATTGTCTATTATCTACCCAGAGGGAACTGACTATCTTAAATAGACCAAGTGAAAAAGCTTCTTTTTTTGCCTTTTTTTGAGCGTTTTTGAAAGAAATTTGTACATTAGTCAAACTCATGAATGAACAAAGGAAACAATATGGCAGTGATATGTTCAGTGAGGAAGAAGACCCTGGGTTACACAGATCCACCACTGATGAATCTAAACAAAATCAGGGACAATATCACTGACTACTACACTTCAATTATTGTTGCAGTGATTGATAACGTGGTTGCTCAGCTTACATGGTGACGTGCATGGTCTAAAGGTCAGCAGCACAGCTGGTGAGGTGGAAAACCACGCTGTTGTGACGCGACGGGCTGATGCCTCCTGGTCTGATACACAGGTCTTGTAAATGAAGACTGATTTGGATTACAGTGCCCTGGTTCTGGGCTATCCTGCATGTGGCAGCTCTGCAGGACTGGTCTGCAATTTGTCCAACTTCAGCCTGTTCAAGGAGGGTTGCTAACTTTTACTGACATGGTCGTTTCAGTTTGGTGGTGCAGCTAATCCCACTCATATCTGATCCCTTCCCTTAGATTTAAAATTAATTTAGATTTCAGAAGAGAAATCGAGTGGATTTATCTGTTTCTGTGAGAAAAATAGTAAAGCAAGGAATCCTTTTGTAGGGATATGGCCAGCTTTACTCACTTCTGAGGAATACGATGTGATCTAATAAGTGATTTGGAGAGGAGAAAGGTGCAGTGAGATTTCTGGTAGTTCACTCATTGAGGTATCATGGGCAGAACAGAAAGGGGTGGAGGATCTGAGGTGAATGCTAGATGAGGGAAACAATACAGTATATTAAAACATAAATGATGCTAAGGACACCTTCAGTACAGATTTTATTTCATCTGTTTTATCCCAACACTTCAAAACACTTAAGATGACAGATTTAGTCAATGGCCAAGAAGCATGAAGTTGAAGTAATTAGCACAGGATATAATGGAAGAAGAGGAAACAGGTATAAAATGATGAAGGAAAATAAAAGAGCTCTGTGCTCTTCTGTTCCCACAGGAATGGCTATCATATCCAAGCGTAACCCATGTTCTTTGGCTCCAAGAATTGTTTTAGTCCAAACTGAGAAGGGAAGCAGAAGAGACACATGGATTTTGTTGAAACTGCTGAATGCAGGGCAGAGCAAGGCACTTGGAAAGAATGAAGGACAGGAAACTTTTGCCACAGTATCAGCTGTAATTAGCACCGTCTTATATATCATACCATAATCAGCAACAGGGATACAAAATAAAGTTTCTCCCTAAGTTTTGATCTCTCTGGATAAAATGTCTGGATGTGCCATGTGTAGTTACTACGCAGAAATGAATGTTTTCTTTTGCTTCTCAAATTTTCCCTCTGGATGTTTTGAGAGCTCATATGTTTGGAGCAAGCTTTCTTCTAGCACTAAATTATTCAGGCTGAAATCACATAAAAATAGAAGATTAGACAGTTTTAAAGGCAACTAGAAATCTGAATACTATCTTTATTTATTATCAAATAGGGAACAAATTTGAAGCTGCTTTACTGCATTGTTCTATAAATATTGACTAAAGTATTGCTGTACAAGGAAGCACGTAAATTATTACTCAGCCCTCTAAAGACAGAAAGGGAGAATCTTTCATCCTTTTCATTGTATTGCCAGTATCTTAGAAGTCATTCATTCTAGGAAGAAGAGACACCTTACAGGTAATTTACTGTATTTGTGCCTTCTGTCCCATGGGCTATAATGCAAAACTAAGTGTCAGCTACCGCTTTCAGTCTTCATTTCTTTCTCTGAGGTGCTCTTCAATGTAATCATTATACCAGTTTGGCTCCCTGCAGAAAACTTGAATGGTATCACTTGCAATAAAGGCCTTGGTTGGCTCCTCTCCTGCTCCTGGAAGTGAAAGGAGAAGCCAAGAGATTTGCCTCTACTGTATGAGGCCCACTTGTACTTTCAAGCTGGAGAGGGACACTGTGATGGGGGAGCCTTCACCACCTTGGGCAGTTGCTGGACATTGAGAAGGACTGACGGAAGAAAGATACAATATTTGAATTTGAGGTGCGGAGGAGTCTCTTTCTGTAAAAAGTCAAGAACTATGTCTTTGTAAACACTACGATTTATACGCAGCTTGCTGGAGTCCTCTCTAAAAATGCCATACCCTGGACTCCCTGGCACTAGAAAGTCTAAAATTCGACACTAGCATCAAGTCAGGAAAATAGCCTTCACTTCCCGGGTGAGATATTGTAGATGCCCTTATTTACATAAGATTCATCAATTGGGCAGTGACTTCTGTTAAACTGGACACAGAACCACATGCAAGGTTGTGACAGTAAATCATCATGGACACCAACTCTTTCTTATAAATCAAAGAGGAATATCTTGGTGGAAACACAAAAGTGGTACCCAACACCCTCTTAAGGCTCAGCCACCTGCAGTGCTCAATTCCTGTAAATTGTACTGACATTCAGTGTTTTCATATGCTGGAAATACACAGCTCATGAAAATGGTGGTTGTCCATACCCTGAAACACAGAGACCTTTGGGGGAAACCTTGTGGCTATTTGAAACAAGACAGTAATACTGAATGAGAAGAGAAAGATAAAAACTAGCTCTCCTTAATTAGAATTACAGGGAGGATTTGAGGCAGTTAGAAAGTAGTAGTGACCTTAGCTGAAATTGGTCAGGACATTAAAAAAAGGCAACGCTTACGGGAAATGGAAGTCTGAGACTTCCCAGTGATTACAGATGTGGGAGATCTCTGTGTTATCTTCAATTAAAGCAGCAAGTACCTTCAGCTTGAGAGAGAAGAGTCCCCTTCATGGGCAGAATTCACAAACAAGCGTGTGAAACCCAGCTGACAAACCATGGATGTCTCCCCTCAGTGAACCTGTCAGCAGGACAGATGGTGCGAGTTCCCTTCAGGTTAAAAAAATAATTAAAACAGCCCTCTCATGCTCTTTTCATGGGTGGATGTTATTTCATGACTGAGTGCTCAAAAATGTACTGAGTGTTGGCCTGTAGGTAAAGGTCCTTGTCTCCCAAAGCTGTTAATACAGAAACCAAACATGTGTGACACTTCTAGCGGGCAAAGTGGGGATGTCTCCTCCCTGGGCGTATGCTTCTCAACAATTAGAAGCATGACTGTTCAAGAGAACCATTTGGTCCCCAGGGAACTACCTTTCTGGCTGGCCACTAACTGCTCACTGAGGACTGCTGGTTATCTATCTTCTCCTTTGAACATGGAAGAAACCACAATGCTGCATTATATGGACCAGGCTGGGGATCTTCTAATGATCCTCACTCTAACTCTCCTGTGCCTCTGTTCATCATGTAAAAAAGAGGACCAAACAGTCATGTTGTACCTGTTTTGGAGTAAAAGTATCTCTATCTGTGGGCATATAGCACAAGAGGATCCCACCATTGGCCAAAGCTCCTTGGTGCTCTTTTCACAGTAGAGGAGAATCAATGGTTAACATGGCTATGACCTTCCTCTCAAAAGAAAACTTTGTGTATGTGCATAGGAAAAGCCATCTTCTGCGCCAAGATGAGACAGCAGAGAAAGACAGATAGAGAAAGAATGCAAAAGAAAACCACAAGGAGACCTTGGTAGGGTATGGCAGGTGTGAACTCATAGCAGTAATATGTTCTAAGACTGAATAAGGATAAAATACCAGGGTAAAAGTGACACAGATCTGAAAGCATCATATGTGCATATGAGAGTAAGGTGGTCCCACATGGTTGTTACAGAATCCCATGTCATAGCAATCCTATCCCTTATTCTGCAGTAGAGTCCTGGTGCTGGGAAAATAGCAAAAATCTCATGAAGTCTTCTCCCAGGGATCCCTTCCCTTTTGGCAAAGCTGAAAAAACCATATGCTAGGAAGAGTATATAATGAAGGGATCTGGCGAGCTTGGAGGAAAGTCAGATGAAAGAGCACAGAGAATGATCCCTTTCAGTAAGCAGGGACTCTGGAGTCACTGTGTGGAGTGAGGAAATTCTGGTTCCTGCAGTGCGATTGACAGATCTCTCCTCTCTTTCCTCTGCTGTGAGGAACACAGGGAGCACAGGAGCAAAAGACATTGCAGGTCACTTCTGAGTGTAACGGGAGATAGTGAGGTGCATTATGCTGAGAAGAACAGGCTCAGGGGCTTAGGAAACTTGGTTTAGGAAGTAGAAGAATTGTCCCACCACAGCTTCAAGTCTTGTGCTGTTTCTGCTGCCATGAAGACCAATAGGTTTGTCCCTGCTGACAAGGGAGAAGGCAAATGTTGACTTGGCTAAGATGAGAAAAGGAGAAGAGCTTATATCTGTGTTTATGCCTAAGGTGTGTGAGATTCTGCCTCCTCTGCATTGTTGCCTGTGCATCTGGGCAGCGCTCCTAAAGCAGAGTCTGAAGCATCAGGAGCAGTTTCCAGATATGTTCTCCCCTGCTCAAAAAGACCAGATCCGTGGGAGCACACGGGCAGACAGCTGGGACCAGCATGAGAACTCCCCTAAAAGAAGCTCCCCACAGAGCTGGACATGACAACAGGAGCCCAAATTAGCCATGTCCTTGCTGGGTTTACGCCAGGAGCGATGATTTGAAGGGGGATCACAAAGTGGTGGTGCTGGACTTCGGTTCCTCCCCTGTCTGAAGGGGTTCAGTGCCTCCATCTCTCACCTCCCCAGGGCCTGTACCTGGAATATGTCTTTTGCAAGGCTGGTTTGCAGCACCGTGTCCCTGCCGCAGCCTGGGAGAGCTCAGGCACATGTCACAGCACAGCCCCTACACTGCACGCACCACCCTGTCAAGGCACACAGATGTTTTAGCATTGTCCTGTGCTCATTTCTAGGTCAGAGTTAAGGTTTCTTTGATCTCTTAAGAAGTAAGTTTATAATATTTTATATATATAAAATACATGTATCAGATTATAATATTTTTTTCCTCTGGAGGCTTTTAATACCCTCCTCCTGAAAGAGTTTATTTGGAATTCACGGGATCCTCTCTCTACCTTAGAAAACACGTAATTTTTTTCTTTTCTTTCAGCGAATACAATGTTCTGTTCTGTTTGCTTCTTTTCTATTCTGTTCTTTATGACCTGGTTACCCCTGGAGGTACTGTGTACCTCCAGTACCAGCCAGTACTAGATGTATTGCATGCCCTGACTAAGCTCAGGGGCTGAATTTAAAGTGGAATTAAAGAGGGATATGACACCCAACTTCAGCTCAGGGTATTCTTCTTCCCTGCCACTCAGCAGCTTCTTGCCGTGTCCTCTCCCCCACAGAAAGGTGTAAGACCTCAGTGAGTTTAACCGAACTCTGCGAGTGTGGAGCCCTGGAGACTGAACTCACAGTTAAAGCAGGGCTTTCTTCTCTAGAGCTGTCAGTGTGAGATCATGCCATGATACAGTGAGAAGGTTCATGATGCCACCTTAACAGGAGAAAACAAGGTAGCCCTAAGCTGTGTTTCAGGGAATAAAAGGACTGACACAGCTAGGGAAAAATCCATCAAATAAGATGAAAAGAAGAAGACACTCTGCTGAACATCACAAATAATGAAAAAAAAAAAAGAGAAAAAGAAAGAAAAAAAGTAAGAAAAAACTCTATGATGTACTAGGCTATGAAGCACAAAAGTAACAGTGAAAGTAGTAACTTCAGAGAGCACTACTCCTTGTTCAGGTCTGCCTTTGATCTCTCTTTTTGATTTCCACAAGGGCATCTTCACAGCCCTTGGATGTGGAATTGCTGCTACAGAGTCTCCAGCCATGGAATGGGCAATCAGGCCACGCTGCCCCTATGATCTGCTTTTGCTATGGCATGTCTGCATCATGCAGTCCCTGAGCTAGCCACAGTCCCTGTAGTGAATGCAGAGGTTAGGTACCAGCTGGATTTCAGAAGAGGAGGGCTGCCCTTGCCCTCCTAGAGCAGAAGTAGTTTGTGAACAGTTTCCCTTCCTGTGCCAGTGCTGCAGGGTGTCTCAGTGTCTCTGCTCAGCATCTCCTGGGCTTCTTTTCCTAGGGCAAGCTCATGTGCACCTTCACTGACCTCCCCAGTTCTCTCTGTAATGAAGCTCCCCTGGGGGCATTGAAACCTACTGAGTAGGCAGGCCCAGAGTTCCCCACTTTCGGAGAACAGCCTTTGGGCTTATTTCCCATACGGTTTTAGAAAGCAAAGGAGGAGTCAGAATAATCCTCAATACAGAAGCCACAGCATTGCTTGTGGCTACTACTGTGTCTCATTGGCTTGCCCTTTACTGATGAGAAGGACTTGGAGGGTGAGCTGTCCCAAACTGTAAAATGAAGCCACTCCGGCTATGTTAGGAAACTGAGCACTTCTGTATTGACACTTGTGCTTGGGCGTCTCTGGTGCTGGGTTATGTTGAGCAGAGTGAGGCCTGGAAAGACAATGACAAGGATTTTTTTGAGGAATTTGGGCCTTAAGTGCAAGCAATGAAGCCAAACCTCTCTGTTACTTTTTCCGTTCCCTGCATGACTCAGTTATTGCATATTCCAGATTTGTTGTCTTCTATATTATTTCCCTGAGATTTCAATGCCCCTGCTGTTAACAGAGCTGGCACCTGCTCACATCTGATCCTTTGAAGTCCCACTTTGTTGTGATTGTGCAGTTCAGTTTTAAGACCCTGCAATTAACCATCCATGCTTGCTTGTGGTGTCTCCTCAGGGTGATGACACATCTCACAGACACTGCCAAATGGGAGCCTTCGGCACAGAAGCCAGTCTCTTGGCTGAAAGCCTAAACTCTAATATTTTTTCCTCATTTGCATCCTCTGAATCCGGCCTACTAGCTCTCTCAAACCCATATGAGGTTATTCACTGGGCACCTCTATCAGGGCCTGTAGAGCTGCACCAAAGACTTTCTCCAGTGGGAAGTGTATCTCAACAAACGAAAAATATATGAGCTTTTCTAATGCCACTTTTTCTTGACTGTGTTGACTGTTTGCATCTCCAAAGAAGAGCAAAGAAGCTGGTGAAGGGAGCTAGAGGGAGCTCAGGTTGTTTAGCCTAGAGAAAAGGAGGCTGAGAGGAGACCTTATAACTCTCTGCAGCTACCTGAAAGAAGGTTGTAGCCAGGTGGGTGTTGGGTTTTTCTCCCAAGCAACAAGGGATAAGACTAGAGGAAATACCCTGAAGTTGTGCCAGGGGAACAACTGAACCCCACTGAAAGGGTTGTCAAGCATTGGAATAGGCTGCCCAGGGAGGTGGTTTGAGTTGTCATCCCTGGAGGTATTTAAAAGGCATGTAGATGTGGTGCTTAGGGACAGGATTTAGTGGCCGACTTGGCAGTGCTAGGTTAACGGTTGGACTCGGTGATCTTAAATGTCTTTTCCAGCCTTAATGATTCTGTGATTCTTTGACTTTTGTTTTCAATCGGTTCTGCTGAGCCATTTTGTCTGTCATTCACTTAACAGCCAGCAAAGGAGAACATTTGAACAACCAGCTGAGCTTCACTCTGAGGAAGCAAGGAAGTTAGAGAAGAACCAGGAGCACCCTGCAAAGTCAGTGCTTGATTAATTTAAGATGGCTTAAATTAAGAAGTATTCCCACCTTATTTAATTATTTGTTTTATGAGAAGTGGATGTAGTTATCTGAAATCAAGCAAGGGATGGTGTTTCTGTCACCTTGTCAATACAGGGTATATCAGTTCTTGGAAGCAAGACAGCATTAATAAATAACTGGACACAGAAACATGCCCCCACCAACCACTAATGGGATCCACCTTTAAATTAATGTATGAATTTATTCCAGTGTACCATGTATCATGACGTACCATCTTTCATACTACGTGCTATCTTTCTTTCTGTTGATTACATTTCAGTTTTTTGTAATGCTCTGTGTGGAGAAGAGGATTATTCTGAAGTAAGGTGTGGTTCATGCCTGAAATGTCTGAAACAGACATACTTTTAGATGCATTATTCTCAAAGCATTAAAGCATTCATCTTGCAACCTCTAAAAGTTTCTTTTTTCTTTCTATTTTTTAACCCAAGGAGTGCTCAATCTTCCCTCCTTTCAGAGATCAGGACCTTTTAAAGTGGCTCATATTGGCAACTCACATACCAGGCACTCTAAATCAACTGTAACTGCTGAAAATTTAGACCATGTTTAGGAAACGATAATAATTTATATATGCCCTTCATCTGCAGCAAATGTATATGTACCATCTGATGCTGTTAGTAACTTGATTATGAGACTGAATGATCAACAGAACATTTTTTGTCCCTGTAAGTTTTCCATCTGACTGACAAACAGAATGCAACAGATGAATGCCACAAATGAAACAGGACAGGGTAGGAGGTCGACAGCAAGTAAAATGTGATTACCAGGAATGCAGGAATCACGTGACTCACTGTCCGTTTATTCTCCCCAGACCTCCTATACCTTTCTGCACCATATGTGGACTGTAGAAAACTACAAATCTCTGCTTTAATGGCTTTGAATCTTAGCTGGGAATTGAATAATTTACATTACTAAACAGTGAAATGGTGCAAACAGTTTGAACATGGAGGTAAATGCAAGTCTTTTATAGGAGAGACCCTTTGCGAAGGAAGGGCATAGGGAAGTCAAGATGTGTAAGTGAGACACACAATAACCTCAACGATGATGTGCTTAAGCTTTGCTGAATAAATAACAGAATGATTTGATATCCTTCCCAATAAGCTTTACAAATATTACTGCACTGCCTGAGTGTATTTCATACTAGCAAGCTAACAGGGTGTCAGGAATGGCAGCACCCACGCCAGGACTCCACTCTGCCATGCTCCTCCGTTAAGTGCAGGGACAGTAAATTTCACAGCATCTTTAATCTTTGTCTCAAATGTAAATAACTTCTAATGGGCTTTAAAAAAAGAATTAAATAAAGTCCTTGCCTTCTTGCAGGTTTAATCTCTGTGCTGATGCCTGTTGATGGATCAAACATTCAGTCTCCAATTTTTAAATCATTTAACTGGTTCAGTAGCTGTCTTATCCTTTGCTTTTATAGTTAAATCAATTCTTAGGAAAGAAAATAAGCTTGTCAGTGAATCATACCCTTCCTTAGAGGTACTTGGAGATGATATAAAATAAATCAACTTTGAACTTTCTTAGAAATGGAAGGGGAAAATGCAGGAATTGCAAACCAGAAGCGGTGAGGGGATGACACACTGCCATCATGGTAACCCCCAGCACTGGGTAATGCGTCTGTGTCCTGGGCAACACTGTTGTGGACATCAAGTAGCACTGGGTTCTGCTTCATATGAAAGTGGGATAACCTTGACCTCTCTGCCTCTCCTGTAGTGCTCAGTAATTGTGTGTTTTGGTCTTTTCCTAAAAGTCTAGTCTATCATGAGATACCAGGGAGTGGTTTACTAAGGGATGCCTAAAGGACGCTTCTGGATGAAATTTCTATTGCACTGGTTCTTGGAATTGCAGGGCATTGGGTTTGAGGACCAAAATTGTAGGGACAGACTGAGCTAGAATCAGAATACAAAGAAATGGTCCTGTGTCCTCTAAAATAAGACACATTATTCACCTTGTGTTAGAATGAAGTCAAGACAACAGAATAAGATTTAACATTGCTTCTTTCAGTTGTCATTTTTGCTGCCAGCTACTTAATCTCTTTGTGCCTCAGTTTTTCAGTTGCAAAATAAAAGGTTTCTTTTCAAAACTTTAACTTCTCCTGAAAGTCTTTCTAATTTTCCTTTCTTTTGGGGGACAGAGATTGAAACAATTTTGACTATTTCTTTCTTTCCTAGATGAATGCACTATAAAGGTTTATCTCTGTGGTTGTGTGTCTTGGTCTCTCCAAATTTTCACAGATTAGCAAAAAGAAATTTTGTCACTTTGTCATGTTGGTAAAGTTTTGAAAGTTACGTAGTGGAGAAATAAAAATAACGTAGCTCAATAGAATGAAAACACAAGAAGACAGTCTCTACACTCACTTTGACAAGTGAGAGACACTCTGAAAATGTAGTTTTTTCCGTGGACTAAGGAGAAAAGTTGGATTCTAGCATTGGAAATTATTTTTTCATGCTTTCTTCTGTACACATATTTTTTCATGCTTTCTTCTGTACACACTAGTATATACAAGTCTGATGTCGGAATTTGGACCATAATGCTTTTCCTACAGGACCATCCTTTTCTAAAATGAGTCTTGCAGTGCCTTCCAATGGCATCATCTAGTCCTGTGTTACATCTGTGCTTGGAAACAGACCACTCTAATAAGCATAGGAATTCCCATAAAACCCCCCAAGAGTTATATATACATATTAAGCATTTGAGGAGCATTATTTGCTTTCAAATGAAGATGGATTTTAACTTGCGCCTTCCAATTAGAATAATAATAAACATTTTCCCTAATGATGACAACAGGCTATAGTGTTAAATTTGAAATGCAAAAGCTTTTTCTGTTGGTACAGTATAAGTTAGAGTATCATTAAATATATAATCAGCCATTTATTGCTTGTGTTATTTTTGAGGCACTTAAATGAAAAGTTGATTTGTCTCTTATTAGCCCTCAATAAATGTTCCTTTAATAGTCATAGGATGTTTTAATGCTTTACAGAATCATTGTCATTAAACTGAATACAAGACATTGGACTTAAATAAAAGAGAAATGAAAAAACTCAATAAATCAGGATAATAAAAGCTCTTTTTTTGTGCTCTTTGAATTGTGCTGAAATAGATCTGTCTCTTAAAGTGCCTTACAAAGGCCAAAGTAGCTTAATTGCTTTAGGGCTTGATTATGGCTGCATGAGTCAGCTGTGAGACTGTGGCAGTAAAACCACACATTTTTCCAGAGAAACTTGAGGATGGATTTTGCTGTTACATTGATAGACTTTCTCCTGAAACAATGGCCAGGTAAGAACATCATGCTGCAATGACTTCTGCATTATGGAAGTCTTTCGTTTATATCGGGGCAGATGGAGAATGGAGAAGGCACAACACTTGGGCACAATTCCTTGTCCTTCTCTATTGATTTTCTCCACCTCGTATGGTTTACTCTGGCATCCACTGCCAACAAACACATCAACAAGTGACCCTCAAACACTTCATGAGCTATCTCTTCTCACGTATATGAAGTATATATATGATATGAGGTATATCTTAAAAGGTAGTGAACTTGGAAAAGTCTTAGAAACCATCACCTATAAGTTGTAGGAGATAAACTTGCAGAGAGGATGCAGTTTGGGGTTCTGGGTACTGCTGTCTGAGGGAACAGGCCAAGAGTGGAGAGGGAGTTTCTCTTGTGTAAGAATATTAGGAAAGGTATTAAAAGAAGAAAAAAAAAATTATTGGACAGGGCAGGATTGAAAAAAAGCACAGAAAAAATTAATAGCTTGCTTATCTTGGACAGTGTAACTTTTAACATGAAAAGACTAAATGCAAGTTCAATAACATTTCTGTGGACCAACAGAGAGAACGGCTATTGCTTTTAAAAATGTGGCTGCATGAGAGAAGATATCTTCTCCACACATCTACCCCTCCTTAGCCACAGAACTTCTCCTAATGCCCCAAAACAGCAGACAATATTGCAGGAGTCTTATTCAACCCCCACACAAAGGTTCCGATCCCAAACCAGTCTGAAAGATAAAACTTTGCTCTGGAAGAGTACTTCAGAGGTTTTTGGTTTGGTTCCAGGATGGAAAGTCGTATCAACTTGTGGGACATGACCCAAAGACCTTCACCAGTCTGTTGTCCCATCTATCCCACTGTGGCTGCCTTTCTTAGGCAGCAGGCAGGTGGAGACCTTCACCGTGGAGAGTCTGCAGTCACCTCTTTTTGATCAGGGATACATCTGCTCTGGGCCATGGCAGCTTCATGGCTGCCACATGGGTGATGTGGCACCTGTTGGTCCATTTGGTCAATGTTATTTGAAAAACACATTGATACTAATAGATTTGACTTAAACATCTCAGAAGTGTTTTCTTTGAATGAGCTCCTTCAGTGTAAAAGTATTACTGAATTTCCCTATGTATTTGGTCAAAAAAGGGAGGTCTTTTAAATCATACTTTTTTTGCCAGCTCAGTTATGCAGGTGAAAAGTACAATTTTGCAATGCAGATGCACACCATTAATGCTCAGTCTTGTCGGAGTTTGACAGCTAGTGACTCAGATAAACAAGGATATAGAAGCCTGATCCACTCTGAAGGGAGCTTATTTACATAATGAGTTTGAGCCAGGGAAGTGGGGATAGCAAGACAATCTGTGATTGTCTCAGTGAAAGAGTTAAAACCTGATCAGAATTAGTGTACCTCTCCAGGTACTTTGCTAGCTGCCCAAGATGATATCCTGCATCATAAGTCCTGCATGCATCCTGCTGCTCTGAAATCTCTGTGGTTTCTTTTATTAGTTCAGTTAGAAACCTCTAAACTTGAAAGTCCTCTTCTTCTTGTTAGCCACTCATCATTCAAATGAGCTCAAGATGAGGCCACATGTGAAACACTCATCTTCCTACTTTCCCCTGTATTATTTGGTATTTGGTTGGCTAGCAGGTATTGTTGCTTGTGGAAGGAAAAGAACGGAGGAAAAATAAAAAACGGGCCCAGTAGCCATGACAACAGAAAATATTGCATTTAGTTACAGAGTATGTATGTAGAGATGAGCAACAGGAGCCTTCCTAGAACAGCTGCCAGGTCACTTACCCTGTAAATAGGGAAATAAATACAAATGCATAAAAATCCCTGAGCAGTGACATGGCCCTCTGATGGCTGGTTTAGCTTCAGATCAGAACTGTCTGTCATATCTACTGATTGTTTATATTCTTCTGATCCACTATGTAAATATTGCTCATACAGGTGTGCTTCCCCCTATTTCATGACCGATCAAGCTTCCTAATACTGAGAGCTTCATCCCAAAGAAATAGTACAGATTTGTATATCACTGCATAAAGTAAAATATTATAGACAGATAACTGCTGATGTCATGCTCTAGAGATTTTCCAGGTCAGGGCTCTGACAGGGAGACTCATGGTTTCTTGAAAAATTATCTCAGCTTCAAATAAATCCAGTGCATACTGGTAAACAAAGTGATCCTTTGCCTGTGCTGAATAGACTGGTTTAATAAAGCCTGATGATGTTGCACATTTTGGAGCGCATGGCACTGTGGTGTACAGCTGTGAGTGTATACACAGTGATACCATTAAAAAAAATAATAAAAGTATAAAAGTATAAAAGCTGAAGACATTGGGGTTGCGAATTTTGCAGAATCAAGACAGTCAGAAGGGACTCTTGATGGTCACGCTATTCATCCTTTTTCTCACTGTGCAGGAATTTTCTGGTTGAATTTTATTCTCCACTGTCTCGTCCTATCACATCTTAAAGAAGGCCTCTGGTACTGCAAACCTCAGTCACCAGACAATCAAGACCAACTCTTCATTGTCCTTGTTGTTAGAATATTTCCTTTTATGCCTAGCTGCAGTTTAATCTGGTTACTTCTTGGCTTATTCTCAATGGCCACTGAGAGAATCCTTTCTTTCTTTGGAGCTGGTTTACATGTGTGTAGAAACATCTTTTCTGATTTCTATACTTTAGACTGAGGAGCACCAGTTTATTTAGTGATACCATTTAAGTATCCAGATATCGTATCCAGATAACTAACCATCATCATCACTCTTGTGTGCTCTTTCACACTGGTCAGCATCTTTCATAGTGTGCAGACCTGGTCAGTACTGAGCAGGACTGATGTAATTTGCCAGAAGATGATCCTATTTACATCTTACTATGCCATTTGCCTTTTTGATGACTACCCAAAATTATTTACTCATGCTGTCACGAACTGTGGTCGCTTGCTTTGTAGCAAGGATCCTGTGATTTATTCACCCCCTGTACTTTACAGACAGGTTACTAGTAACTGCAGTGCAGAACTTCACTGGAGCAGAACCTCAGTTTCAGGTTTGTACAAGTAACCTGGATTTTTTATTCTCTAATCCCTAATCTCTCTTGAAATAGACTATAAGGAGAGTTGAGGAGCAGGACTGGTATCAGATGGTCACAGCTCTAGGGAGATAAGTTTTGATCTCAGTTATGTAAGTGTAAAACCAATTATTTTTTCTAGCTTTATCTTGATGCAAGAATAGAATAGAATTAATTAAAATTAAACCAACCACATTGTGAACTAGTATTTGTGAACTAAACGACCCAATCAGTTTCAGAGGGATTACAGAGGTGTCCTAGGAAATAGAATGTGACTATCTGTTCCTGGGACAGCAGAGCAATTTTTCCCCAGCCATCTGCATCCAATTATTTATTTGTATTACACTTCTTTTTCCTTTCTATTTTATTGTATTTGAGCATATTTTATTTTTTTTCTAAATGTGAGTAGCAGCGATCAATCTGTTCTTAAAATAATAAAAAAAAAACCACAAAGAGAATACACAAAAAAGAAATTAAACAAAGACTTGATAGTTTGGAAGATCCTTCTCATGTTGAATGTTGAAGACTCATCAACATTCAAAACTAAAAATTTGCAGAATATCTTATCATCTCTGCTTGTCAATGGCAAATGCGATATGCAAGTTAAAACAGAATCCTGCGTTTTATGAATTTTCAGTTTTAAGTACAGAAAAGACATGATAAAAGGAGTAATGAACTAAGGAAGAGTTGGAAAGAATTTAGATTAAAAGATAAATAGCCCTTCCGGTAAATTATGTCTGATTCCCAGGGAAGAAAAGTTTGTTGCTTCATAAATGATGACATGGCACTGAACAAAACTTCCATGAAGGCATTTTACCTAAATAATGACTTGTTACCAAGTAGTGTGGGAGTTGGGTGATTGGAAGACTTAATGAGGCATTTTTGTGTGACTCTCCTTAACTGTATGTGGCAATCAGGTTGTACAAATCATTTCAGTAATGCACATTGTAGACTAATAACAGGCAGTGCTCTTCCCAATTAAGGTCACAATTCCTGCTAAGATGGCAGGTAATACCAGGGCTGAAAGTCTGAAGGGACAAAATTCTGAAGGGGAATGCTTTTATGTGTGTATGTTGTTAACTCCTGATAGATCATTGAGTCATGGGGGAAGATTTAGGGTACACAAACTCATTAATTCTAACCTTGCCCCCAAGACTAGATTAATTTACCAACGATAGTGAACCCTCACACTCACATTCTGAGATGAACACAAAGCTGATGGACAACTTAGAGCATTAGCCAGTCTACAGTCTCATGTATGAGATAAGTACAGATCAGGCATAGATAGTATTCTCCACCCAACAGACACTTGGGTCCTGTTCATTCCTAAGCACTGATGATGCTTGGGTTGGGATTGTTTCACTTTAGTTGTCTCCATTTAAGCTACTCTTTCTATAGTGAACAGAGGGAAATAGAAGTTTTGAGGGATTTTCTTTAATAAATCTATTTTAGGATGAGATAAATAGCTTTTCCTTAGGTGCTTATTTCAGATGAAAGCATTCACAAAGTGGGCATCTACATTTAATCATGTACTTTAAGCAAGAGATATATCATTGGGCCACAGTCAGGAAAGCAGGTGAAAAGCATGTGGGTCACAAAGCTTGTTTTGTTAAAGCCTTTCTCTTCCCAGGTAAATGTTGTCTGAATGGCTGGAAGCATGAGTGCATGGCTCAAACCCTTACTGGGGAGAAGTGCAGACTTTGGTGTCCGTGACTGTGAGAAATGAGTCTAATCTTTCAGCAGGATTGCTAAGAAAATGTTGTCACTTGCTGTCTAAGACTACTGGTCCTCTCTCACACCTGGACTTGCTATTACACAGCAAATTTTGAGTAACTGATAGCTCAGAATAACTTTTCATTGCTGAATGATGCAGCTACTCCCTAACAGCTCACCTTATTTGCCTACTCATTCACTTTACCAGAGACACCGACAGAGAGGGTCTGCAACAACCCAGCAGTATTTTGAAGCTGAAAAATGAACACGTGCCTGGACAGATTTGGTTCTTCTTCCATCAAGTATTGCACTTAATGCTCCTTAGCACCCCTTTCTTTGGGGATGCAGCACCTATCATCCTGGACTGTACTTGAGAGTTCCCACCTCTGCAGCACACCACACACGTCTGGCTTGATCTAATGATATTAACTAGCTATTACCACGTTGGGTTTGCATGCTCAAACAAGAAATCTGCTGGGTTGGAAAATATTCATTTTGTCATTTCTTTAAATCAGAGCCTGATTTATATTTCCTTTTTGAGGTTCACTGGTTGCATTTGCTGTCACTTTAGGTGTTACAAATAGAGCTTCACGTGAATTCTCTTCAATCCTCTCTGTAGTGATTATGTTACACAGTTGTGCACTTTCCTTACTGCAAGTCAATTGGAGCTGAACTGAGCTATATCCTAGGCAGAAGTCATTCAGCATTTTATTGGAATAAAAACTGAATATGAAAAATGAAGAACTAGCCCCAGGTTAATAACAGCAGGACTAACTAGTCTTCAGTGGAACTGAATGTAATTTTTTTGAGTATAAACATTCCCAAAAGAACTACTCAGTTGTCTTTAGTTATCTGAGGAGATTTCTGCCTCAAATCGTTTTAAACTAAAATAAGAGTAATGTAAATCATATGAGCAATGGGTATTTAGAATTTGCTATTTTGTAGAGGAACTGTCTCTGCTATCCAGCTGAGTTTTACAGGTTTTCTCAGTGATCCACTTTTATTGACTACAATGAGTTTTCAGGGCAGAACCCATCCAGTAGATGAGAGAAGAATTGAGACTGTCAGTGAAAGGCTGTTGGCTAACACAAGTGGGGACCAACTGCTTGGGAGAAAGATTCAAGAAATCTTGTGAGACATACCTGCTATTATTGTCCACAAGGGAAATTCTAAGACTTACTAGACCCATCGACTTTAGAAGTAAATTAGAAAGGGCGATTGGATTAAAGTACTTAGAGTAGACAGAGGAAGAGGCTGTCTTTGTTTTACAATAGTGCTGCAGCTCCTCAGTTTCACTGCATACCCTCCACACACATAACTGTACCATCGGCTTCCATCAAAGCATGGTGCTGGCTTTAAACTCATTTCAAAAGCTGCTGACCAAACAACACAGAGTCCATCTAGCCCAGTATCCTCTCTCCAGTAGTGTCCATAAGGTGATACTTAAAGGCAACCAATAGCAGAGCAAATATGTATGATATATCTCTGATATTCTACCATCATTTTCAGAACTGAACTTCTATGGACTTGAGGCTTCATCATCCTTTGGAAAGGAGTTCCCCAGGTCTAGAATTCTCTGTGTGAAAAAGGAGATAATTTCCAGTTCTACTATACTTATTTAGAGGTGTGCGGACTAGAACTGCACACCCTTTTTAAGGAGTGGTCAATCTGTGAATTTATAGAGGCAGAGTCACGTTTCTGTTTTATTTGTTATTCTTGTCCTAACAATGCCTAGCATTTGATTTATTTGTTTTTGGGTTTTTTTGGAGGGGTGGGGTGGTTGCTGTCTTTTTTTTTTTTTTCAACCACCAAGCTATGAGCTGATGTTTTCATGGGACTATTTGTCATAACTTCAAGGTATTGCTCCTGAGTGGTAATGGTCAGCTCAAGGTTCGTAATTTTTATGTGGTGAGGATTGTTTTTCCCCACATGCACCATTTTGTATTTCTTTTATATTTATTTACATTGACTTTCAGCTATCATTCTACTATTCAGTCACCTAGTTTTCTAAAGTACCTCTGTAATTTTTCACAATCTGTTTTCTTGCCTGTTACCTTGAATAACTCATGTGGTCAGCAAACTCTTGTTATATCTTGCTTTTCTCCTTTTCTACAGAATTTATGAATATTTTTATCAGCATATCTCTTAGCACAGATCTTTGTGGACCTCCACTGCTGACTTCTATCCCTTGTGAGACTTCCTCATTTATTCTTACACTTTCTTTCTCATCTTTGAAACATTTCTTTTTTCTTTCTTTCCTTCTTATATTGATTAGATTTCCTGAAAAAGTTCAGTCTGACCACCCACATCTACATGCTTTTCAACATTTTCCAAGAATATCAACAGAGAGAAAGAAGCAACTTTAGTGTGATTCCTCCCACAAGTGTTTTACCCCTGGCTCCAAATAAATCTCCTCTGAAAATATACTTTTCTTCCTTCTTTGATTGTGCTGGGAGCCTTCATGGTCAACCATGAAGAGATGCTGAATGTTCACAGAACTGTGATGAACCCCATCCTAACCTTTAAATGTCAATAGCCTCATATTGTGAAAAATTGTAAGCCTATCTCTCTCCAGATCCTGGTGAAATACGCAGAAGAGTTTGACTCTATGAAGTACTAAACAAGGACAGACTATTTTCATTCTCTTGTCAGGAAATTTCTTTTTGAGACAGTGAAATGAAGATACTTGCTTTTAGAGAAAATTTAGATGTCTCTTGTAGGTTAATTCTTGCTTTTTTGTCAATATTTGTTGACCTGGTTTGCAGCTGAAAATGTTAGGTCTTTTACCTTTTGACCCAAACTTGATTTTTTCCATATAAATTATGACTGAAAAATTTCTAGGGGTGAAGATGGCAGTGAGGTTTCCTATACATTTTTCTAGGACCAGTTTCCTCAAACCTGTAAACTAAGGGATTTATCTCTGTGTCAAAATTCTGTCCATGTAACAGTGGTCTCATACTGATTGCACTAGTCTTTCTACCCAGTTTCTTGCCACTTTTTACAAGAATCAAGAAGATGTGTTGGCCTCTTGTGATACCAAAGAGAATATATTCCCAAATACAAAAATTATTTTGAAAGGAAGAAGTGAAAATTCGCTGAAGTAGACATATGTCTGTGTGGGTAGAAATTTTGTATAGCATTTCAAAACCATTTTGTGGTAGAAAGACACGTGTTCCATGACTTGCTGGATATCATAGAATCATAGAATATCTCAGGTTGGAAAGAACCCATAAGGATCATTGAGTCCAACTCCCTGCTCCTTGAAGTACTACCTAAAACTAAATCATGTGATTAAGAGTATCATCCAGATGCTCCTTGAACTCTGACAGGCTTGGTGCCGTGACCACTTCCCTGGGGAGTCTGTTCCAGTGACTGATGGCAACTAATAGCCAGAGAAAGAAAGAAAGCAGGGAACTCCTATAAGTCAATGTACTCCAGTGATTATTTGTAAAGCTCTGTGGAGTATTGAGGTAATTGATTTCCATTAACAGTCATAGATACTGGTCATTCAGCTCCAAGAGACAGTTAGGGAAGTCTCAGCTCTGCTGTAAAGTGTGACATTGTAAATATTTGCCTGAATATATCAGTAGCTCTTTATATTCAGAGGATCTGGAGAAAGCCCCTGAAGAGAGATTAAAAGGCTGGAGGATTTAGAGCCTCATAGAAATATCAAGGAATATCAAAGCATCTCTAAGCATGCTGTGCGGGAGAACAGAATTGTTGTGTCAGACCATCCCTATCTCTGAGAGGGAGATTGGTCAAATCTCTTTGTAGGGAAGGGGAGCACAGGCTCTGTTTGGATTATACCCAGCAGGAGACAGTTTAGCTCCTTTCTAGAGAGGAGCTTTAAAAGATTTCATCTGAGAATCAGTCAGCTCAGAAAACATCATATTACAATTGAGAACAATTAACATCTAAGGAGAAGTGCGTAGAGTTCATGGTTAGTTTATGCTTCTCCATCTGGGGGGTCCCTTCTGTGTTCTCTCTGCCAGTTCCCATTAGCTAGGATTACACTAAGTATAAAGCAACCGTGCAAGCAAAAGGTAATTACTTGAAGAGCAGAAAATCCAAGGGGGACTCCCAAGCATGCTGTCATATTTTATCTGGTATCTACCAAATGTGTTGCACTTGTCTGTTAGAGAAACACTGGACTAGAAGTCAAGCCATGTTAAGAACTTTAAATAAGTACAAAGATTTTTCAGATGATATGAACAGTTTTACAAAACACCTGTGGGACACTGGCATGATTGCTATGACAAAACAGAAAGCCAGACTGAGACCATTGCAAGTTACTCTTGAGCTCTCAGGACATCTGCACCTCCAGTGTAGATCTTCCATTCTCAAGACTAGTTAACCTGCCTTCCTGAAAGACCCACTAAAGTGTAGTAAAAGGGGATGAAAATGCCATGAAGTTCTCTTCACACAATATCTTTCCACTTCTCCAGTCCTGGAAGAGGTATTTGGCCCTTGAGAAGACCCTATATAGGGGTCTACATGCTCATGAAAGGTGATGAATGTTTTTGTCCAGAAACAACTGGATTTCAGTTTGGGACTAAGGTACAAGGCTCCTTGGTGGCTCCATGATCCCTATTTTCATTCTATAATCAAGCTATGCTGATCAGATAGTCTGCATTCAAGTTCAAAGTCTTAACTCCAATGTCATGCTCTTGTAAGTGTTCATGGAAAAGGAATGCTCTGAGTGAAGTTGCCCCAAATCTATTCTCCTGAAGTCACAGCTGCTGTGTGCCTAGGGCCACTGCTTCTCACCAACTGGGCCAGGCAATTGAGGGAACGCTTTTCCCACTCAACCCTTGATTTGTAAATGAGATGTGCACAGCAACTCCTATGGTGTCGCGAATACTTAATACGAATCACCACAGCAAGGCACAAGAGGCACAGGCTAAGTCAGAAGTCACCAAATGTGTTATTTCACTACCAGTAAATACTGAAGACATTTAACTGAGTCAATATCTGCTACAAATATGCAATCCACAGTTAAGTGAGATTTCATTGGGTTGAATATATCTCTGTAGAATAGTCTGGGTTTGTACTGGGTTTGCATGACAAGGTTTTGGGGGGGGGGGAGGCGGTGCTACAGGAGTGACTTCTGTGGGAAGCTGCTAGAAGATTCCCCTATGTTTAGTAGAGCCAATGCCAGCTGGCTCCAAGATGGACCCAACACTGGCCGTCAGCAATGGTGGTAGGGCCTCCGGGGTAACATACTTAAGAAGGGGAAAAAAACTGCTGCAACAACAGCAGCCAGAAGAGAGGAGTGAGAATATGTGAGAGAAACAGTTCTGCAGACACCAAGGTCAGTGAAGAAGGAGGGGGACGAGGTGCTCCAGGCACAGGAGTGGAGATTCCCCTGCAGCCCGTGGAGAACACCACGGTGAGGCAGGCTGTCCCCCGCAGACCATGGAGGATGACAGTGGAGTAGATATCCACCTTCAGCATGTGGAGCAGCTGCCAGAGCAGGTAGATGCATCCGAAGGAGGCTGTGACCTTGTGGGAAGCTTGGAGTGGAGCAGGCTCCTGGCAGGACCTGTGGCCCCATGGAGAGAGGAGCCCATGCCGGAGCAGGTTTGCTGGCAGGACTTGTGACCCCATGGAGGACCCATGCTGGAGCAGTCTGTTCCTGAAGGACTGCACCCTGTGGAAGGGACCCATGCTGGAGCAGTTTGTGAAGACCTGCAGCTTGTGGGAAGGACTCACATTGGAGAAGTTCATAAAGGACTGTCTCCTGGAGGAGACAGGGAGGTACACCATGATGGAGCAGGAGGAAAGTGTGAGAGGGAAGGAGAGGTAGAGACAGCATGTGATGAACTGACTGCAACCCCCATTTCCTATCCCCATGTGCTGCTCACAAAGTGAAGTTGGCCCTGGAAAGAAGAGAGAGGTGGGGGAAGGTGTTTTAACATTTGGTGTTGTTTCTCATTACCCTACTCTGATTTGATTCGCAATAAAATAAATTAATTTCCCCAAGTCCAATCTGTTTTACCTGTGACAGTAATAGGTGAGTGATTTCTCCCTGTCCTTACCTCAACCCATGAGCCTTTCTTTATATTTTCTCTCCCCTGTTCAGCTGAGGAGGAGAGTGACAGAGCGGCTCTGGTGGTCACCTGGAGTCCAGTCATTGTCAACTCACCACAGGGTTATTGTGTTGTTTCTTAGGTCCTTCTGTTTTACCTTGATCTTGTGCTGTTCCTTGATGTTGTAGGCTCAGGATCCGCTTTTTTTTTTTTTTTAATTATTTCTCTGCTCCCCTGCCACCATAGTCACTCCTTGTAGACTCCTAGGCACTATGCAGAATGATAACTTTCATTCAGTCAGAACCTTTCTGAAGTTTGTTTCCATCTACATGCTGGAGTCTTCAAAATGCCTCAGCCTAGTTCAGTTTTTAGTTTACACAATATCAGCTAAGTTACGTGCAAGTAATGTAGTCTTTGTTTTAAGGTCAGTTTTTTCTCAGTTCTTTGCCTGGCAAGTACCTGACCAGTCTGTTTTGTGACCTGCAACATTACCTCATACAACACTCCCCACTGGTTAAGTAAAAGGTGCATTTGCCACTTTCGATGTGCTGCTAAAGGCTTTTAGTAATCTCTTTCTCAGAGTCTCTGATGAAAAGCTCTGTATGCATTGCCCACCCCACCAGCGTCCAGGGTTAGGTGGAGCACTGTTGTAGTTAGAGCTCATGCTATTGCTTCTTCGCAACTGAAGGGACATGTCTTTTGCACTATTTCTTTCATATCCAGAGAGTGACAGATGTTGTCCACAATCTCAGTTCTTATTCTTTCTTGAGAAACCTGTACCACACTGACTTTCTTTGCAGCCATCTCCCACCCTTCAGAACCCAGGACCTTCCTTGCTCTGCCTCTGGGATTTCTTCAAGGCTCAGTCACCCAATCCTTCATGGTCCAGAAATGGCTAATAAAAAAAAAAAAAGATACTATTGAGATTACTGATGATTAAAATAAAACTGTATGGAAACATCAGATTTTAGTATGTAAAAAGTGGAATGAGAATTTTTTTTAATATTTCATAAAGTTCTTATTTTTTCCCAACTGAAAACCTCAATTTTTTTTTAAACCTCAAAGCATTTGGTGTTTTAGTTTTTAATATGTGGAAAACTCAAGATGTTTCTAATGAAAAAGATTTCTAAAGTAAGTCAACATTTTTCATAAAGGGCAAGTATTTTATTCACTTTACGAACACAAAATTTTAACTTTAATTTTGCTGGTTCTATTCTGAACATAAGACTGATCACATTTTCTGATCTATTACAGAGCCTGGCTGCAAAATTAAAACCTGTTTTGGAAAGAGATTTGAAAATGATCATGCGAGTCTCTTGTGATATGCTGTCCCATGCCAGTATAATAATTTATACAATATTCTATTGTATAAAGGCTTTAATGGAGCTACTCCTGGGAAAATAAAAACAATTCCTATAAGAATTACCTGGAACTGTCTCTTCTCCTTACTCTGTCTCCTCTTGGGAAAATGAAGACGAAGAAGTAACAACAGAGAGGAGGGGATTGCAGCTGCTGTTAATGACTGATGACTAATTATTACTCTTGGAAATGGTGCAGAACAGATATACTTAGAAGTATATTCTCTTCTGACTTGTTTGCCTGACAGATTCCTTCTTCCTCAGATTCATGTTGTGCCTTTTTTTTTTTAATTGGAAGAAGCTAATTAACACAAAAGTCACTAAAATGACTTCTTAGTTGCTTCATTAATAGTCTTTGGATGAAGTTCCGTAGCCTCCAGATCCCGGACAGTCATCTGGGATAGGAACTGAGCTATGTTGCTTAATCCCTTCTCCACTTTGAATGTAAGTAACAGAATAGAATAAGATTTTTTTTGAGCCAATACTTTTTAAAAGAATCATTAGGATATTTATTCACTACTCATAAATTCAAATGTAGCTTTTGAACCAGAATTTATCCTTCTGAGTAAGCAGGGGAGATGGAAGGGTTCAGTGGTCAGAAGAAATCTAATCTGATGGGTAATTCCTGAACCTGAATTGACTCAAGGCGATGACACAATTACATTTTGCCTCCCTGAAGGATGGACTTGCTCATAAGAAGGGCAAATGGCAAATCTGGTGCAAAGTGATGTGGGGAAACCCTAGAAACTTTGGTTTACATGTCATCTTGCCTCTATAGGGGCTTGGGATGGTACTTTGCTCATCCCAGACCTCAAGGAATGACAGCAGCCTCTGCCTACTGCCTTCTTAGAGCTGTGGCACAGCTCAGCAAGTCGTGGGGCCAGCACTGCTTGTTGTGGTGGTCACTGCAGTGAGCTGTGTCAAGTACTGACCATGTGATTTGTTGGTTTCTATGAAATGAGTTGATCTGGGTCCAGTTCTCAGTGAAAAGGTCTCTGTCTCACCACTGGTGCTCCTTTCATGTCTCTCTTGTCATTGCACTATCCTCTGAGCTCAGAGATGGGGAGGCAGGCATGAGACCTCTGATTCTCAGAGGAGGGAGCTATTCTATGGTTGGGTTACAGCACTTCTCTTCCCAGACCCAGAACAGCTGGGGGTACTAACTTTAATCATAGAATCACAGAATCACTAAGGTTGGAAGAGACCTCAAGGATCATCTAGTCCAAACATCTCCCTACCACCTATTACCCACTAAACCATGTCCTTAAGTACCACATCCAACCTTTCCTTAAACACACCCAGGGACGAGGACTCCACCACCTCCCTGGGCAACCCGTTCCAATGCCCAACCACCCTTTCCGAGAAGAAATTTCTCCTAAGAGCACAGCTGTTTCCACAAGCTCAGAAGAGCATGGTTTAGACCACTCTAGTCTAGCGAAATCCCTAAGAAAGTCCCTAAGTAAGGATGAGGCATAAACCTATATTGCTTGGAAAAGAGAATAACACATAATGTATTCTTCATGCAAAGGAATTTTTTTCCTAGGAATCCCATTCTTGGGATGAAAACTGAAGATGAAAGGAAAGCAGGCTTTTTGCAAACTCACTTTTTTCCTTCCTACAGATTGTGCCCTGGTGCTAATTATGTTGATAACAAGAAAAGTTGCAGGCCAATTGAGTATCCAATCTATTAGAGTGTACATCAGAAAGGTTATAACACCACAGGTGAAACCTTTCAAGGGATGCACATGGAAATAAGCTGAGAGTTGGAATGAGATGTTGAGGGAAAAGGGTTATGAATGGTGATGGTGATGGAAAGGAAGTGCGTCAGTCAGCTAAACACAGCACGACATCTTAAGCAGCCTATTGATCTCCTATTCAGAATGCATGCAGGGCGACTCCTTGTCATAAAACATTCAGCAGTCAAAATCAATAAGAAATGTGGAGCACTGAATCTTGCTGCTTCAAAGTCATACTTGAAAACAACAACAAAAAACCCCACTTCTATTCAAATATCATCAGGGCACCAGCTTGGTTTGGACTCAGCTCAGCAATTTCAATAATGAAAGTTTTCTTCCTATTTTTCCAAGGGGGAGTCCAGCTGCAAAGTGACAGGAACTGGATTCAGCTATCTGACAGGGAATCTATATTCTGCCCCTCTCTGTTTACAAAGGAGGTTCAGGGAGAAAGATAAACCTAGATACGATGAAACATTTGCTGAGGTAGAGCTTGTCTTGTGCTGTGAATTTGCCAACATTCAGCAGTTCCCTGGCTAAAGATCACATCTTCCAGCTGCATGGCAAAATGCAAGGGAACTAAGAAACACATCACAAAAGGCTTCGATTATATTGTCTTTAGGGACATACTCTCCCTGATATGACATATGTCAAAATGTTCTTCAGATATTTCTTTGTCACCTATGTTCAAATATAACATCTAACTTAGAGAGGTCTGGCACTAGGTTTCAAAATTAATCGAGGTCCAAGCCTCTGAATTTTGGCTGTGGATCCTGTTCTCAGAGATATGTGCCCTCTTCATCCAGAGGGAGGAACAACTAGAGGTGCATGCGCACAGCCTTGGACTTCTCCGTGGGGGCACCTGGAACAGAGGTTTCCCATTGTTATCCACATGTTACAGATCTTCCGCCGTTTCCTCCCCTCTGTTGCACCATGTCGTCCTAGAAATCTCGCAAACTCTATAGATAAATCTTTCCCTTGGTCATTCAGTCCTGTCTGCTGTTCCTGAACGGGAATGGCTTGACCTGAACCATTCTTGGGAAGGTGGGACAGGTAGACTCACACAAACAATTTTCTCCTGCTTCCTACCACTTGAGAAAGGTTTTCCTAACACCCAGTCTAAACCTCCCTTGTTGCCATTCAAGCTCAACACTTCCTGTCTTCTCTCAAGTTGCTTCTGGAGAACAGATTGCCTACTTTTTTGTTTTGCTACCTTTTGCATATTTGAATTCTGTTGTCATGTATCTCATTACTCTCTTGTAGACTAAACAATGCTAATTCTTTCAATCTCTCCTCTGGGGTCATTTTTCCCATATGTTTGTGCTTCAATAAAGGTCAATGGCATCTGACATAGTCCTACGGTACAAAAGATTAATTCTGCTCTTGCATGGCTCTGAGCCCAACGGTTACCAACACCTCATTCAGTCTGAAGGGGAGGATTGCTTTTAAAAATCAACAGAAAACCTGGATATTTGTTCCCTTTCTAATAATTTCCAGAGTAACTGATGCTGCTGTAGATGAATACCTTAGAAATGCACAAATCAGACAGCCAGACAAAGCGACAAGCAGGGATTCAAGTGGGAATATGCAGCACTAACTGATGAGCTCAGAAAGCATCTGTTGTCACAACACCATCCCTCTGTGGCAGATAAAGAAACACAGAAAAAACTGGAAGCAAAAGCAATAAACATAGGCATCAATGAAAATTCTGCATTTAACTTCAATAGGACACGAATGATTGTACTGTAGGAGATGTGTCTTGGGATGGTACCATGAGGTAGCTTGTTCTATAGCTATGTCTACATTGCACAGTGCTTGAGATGGCTATAAACAAAGAGCACAAATTGAAAAGCCATTGAGAAACAAAATCAATTTGCTTATGTAAAGCTTCATATAATTACAAACAGACTATTTCTGATATCAAAACTAAACTGTTCAGAGCTCTGGTAACTCATCTGTTACCTACATGTCAGTGGTGGGTTGACCCTGGCTGGACTCCAGGTGCCCACCAGAGCCACTCCCATCCTAAGCTGGGAAGGGGAGAAAAAATATAATGAAAGGCTCATGGGTTGAAGTAAGGACAGGGAGAAATCACTCACCAATTGCTGTCATGGCCAAACAGGCTGGACTTGGGGAAATTAATTTATTTTATTGCCAATCAAATCAGAGTAGGGTAATGAGAAACAACACCAAATGTTAAAACACCTTCCCCCACCTCTCTCTTCTTTCCAGGGCCAACTTCACTTCGTGAGCAGCAAATGGGGATGGGAAATGGGGTGCAGTCCTTCAGAAACAGACTGCTCCAGCATGGGTCCCCCCTGGGGTCACAAGTCCTGCCAGCAAACCTACTCCGGCATGGGCTCCTCTCTCCATGGGGCCACAGGTCCTGCCAGGAGCCTGCTCCACTCCAAGCTTCCCACAAGGTCACAGCCTCCTTCGGATGCATCTACCTGCTCTGGCAGCTGCTCCACATGCTGAAGGTGGATATCTGCTCCACCATCATCCTCCATGGTCTGTGGGGGACAGCCTGCCTCACTGTGGTGTTCTCCATGGGCTGCAGGGGAATCTCCACTCCTGTGCCTGGAGCACCTCGTCCCCCTCCTTCTTCACTGACCTTGGTGTCTGCAGAACTGTTTCTCTCACATATTCTCACTTCTCTCTCTGGCTACAATTGCTCTTCCCCGCTCCCCACACTTCTTAAGTATGTTACCCCGGAGGCTCTACCATCGTTGCTGATGGGCTCAGCCTTGGCCAGCGTTGGGTCCATCTTGGAGCCAGCTGGCATTGGCTCTGCTGAACATAGGGGAATCTTCTAGCAGCTTCCCACAGAAGTCACCCCTATTAACAAAACATTGCCACACAAACCCAATACAACGTTGATTTTAGGTTTTGTGTTAATTAGGATAAAGGGCTAGTATTGTCTGGACAAGCAATGATCCAAACTTCTATAATGTTTTACTAGTTAGACTCAGAGCTTGGGTAAATATTTTGACAAACCACAGTTTCAATAAATACTTCTGCAATTCATTCCAGAATCACAGATCACAGAATGGTGGGGATTGAAAGGGCCTCAGGAGATCATCTAGTCTCACTCCCCTGCTAGAGCAGGATCATCCAGAGCAGGTTACACAGGAATGCATCCAGGCGGGTTTTGAGTATCTCCAGAGAAGTCGACTCCACAACCTCTCTGGGCAGCCTGTTCCAGTGCTTGGTCACCCTCAAAGTGAAGCAGTTTTTTCCCATGGAAGCTGTTGATTTGTATTCCTATTCATAGGAAACGTAGATGAGGCTTGTATTCTGCATTCTCTGCTTTTCTTTTTCAAGAATGTTGGCTGTTTCTGACTGTTTCCGAAGGAAAGTTTCTGAAGGGTGTTCTCATAGGTGACATTCTAATTTATGCCTCTAAAGGAGGCAGGCAGGAATTAAGTGACATGATGGAAAGTTTGTTAAGTGTAATCAACAGCGAGGATAAATGCTGTTAGAGATTTCTGCATATTAATCTGACTTTGCTTTGAGCTATTGCAGCATCTGTGACAAAATCAAAGGTTATGGATTTGGAATCATAAACTTTGCCTTTCTGACTTAGTATAATATTATAGATTCTTGATCAACAAACTGATTGATCTTAACTGGGTCTCCTGGACACACAGTGGGTAGTGTGGGTATTTCATTCTGCACTGCACAGCACAGTGTAATGCTTATAACCTGTCTGACTTACCCCTGTGCTCCAGAATTGTGTGGCTTTCCTATAGGTGCTCAGCCATCGCTGGCAACCCTAGCGGTGGTGTCAAGTGGCACCACAGACCTCCGCTTGGATAACTGAAACTTGCCTCTGTGGGATTCAGCTCCAGGTTAAGACCTCGAGATATAAATATTCATTGGCAAGTGTTTGCATGTGAGACAGGGACTGAGCTCAACCATTTAACCCAGAAATCTAGACCCATTTGGGACATGGTACCATGACTAAGGTTCTGTTTGGGGTAGGCAGCTGTGGCACCAGAACCGTGGGCAAGCTGTGCCTACCTCAGCTCTGTGAAGTGTGGTTAGAAAGGAGTCACAGCAATAATTAAACACATGTGCATTGGAAGTTTGATGAGAGATGGCTTTTTTGTCCAGTAGAAAAAAAGTGGCAGTTGAGGACTCCTAAGCCCAGAACACCTGTGCTAGATTCTGGTGACTGGAGACATCTTAATTTACAGGATCATATTTTTTTTAGTAATGGCTTCTACATTTGTCCTGCATCTTCGCTCTCACATAAGTAATTTACATCTTTTTCCTTCTCCTAGATTTAGTTATTCTGTTTCAGACTATTTATCTTGTCTACCAGTTCTCTATATCATTCATTAAACTTCTTCTATATGAATCTTAAGTAATCAAGAATATGAAGAAAAAAATAATCATGCCTACATGAAAAAAAATAAAATATGTTTACAAGTAACAAATTGTTATTGCCTGAAAGCGTCTCTGATCAGATATCAGGAGTTCACCCTTAATGTTCAGACAAGAAATAAACTGTTTTTCTAATTGTTAAGGCAAGTGGTCATGAAACTAAACTACCAAAGGTTACATTGGATTCTTCAGAGCTGGACATTGTTTTATCAAGATAGAATACACTTTTAAAAGAGATTTTCATCATATGTAAATGTATCTACAAAACTGTGAAGAGCTATATGTCTAGTTAATAGATGAGTCAAATTCGTCTTGGAATGAACACGCAGGGAAGCCAGGTCTTTCAGAGTGATGTGAAAAAGGCATGTAATCATCAAATCGCCCATATCTAAGGAAGTTACAGTTTTCTGCTGACTGACCCTTTGGACTTTCTTCTATCCCATATTCCTCTTTGTAGGGATGTTTTCTGTGCTTACAGTGCCACCAGCAAGCTCGGGCAAGGACAGAGTAGTACTTTTCCTTTTTGCTGCTCGCCAATCTATTTGTTCCTGCCCCTAAAATTATCACCATCCTGCACTCCTGGTCATTCCTGTACAATCTGTTTCCACTCTGAATGATCACCAGACCTTCAATAAGCACAGATGGATGCTGGCCCATGCCTTGGGCTCTGACTGGTGTGTCCTGACACACATATTTTTATTGTGGCCCGTCCCTCTTCGCAGGGAGCTTTTTGTCTTGGGGACCTGCATAAACGGAGAGACACTATTCAACCCTGTTTACGGTAAAAACATTTCGTCATTGTGTGAGAAATAGTGAGCCCGTGTTTTCAGAGAAAAGATCCTGTTCTCCTGCCACTGAAGTTATTGCAATCATTTACTCCCTGCACTAGATTTACCAGGAGTCAAACAACATATGCCTTTTGTTCTTCCATCAGTCCCCAAAGGATAAATAGTGACTGAGCAAAGACTCTGCTGCTCTCACAAACTTTTCCGCTCCCTCTTATAGTCTTACAGGAAGCATTGATGTTATTTTTGGGAAGTATTGAGTCTTTTACAGAACAGAGAGCTCATTAAATCAAAATAACAGCAACATTTTCAGCTGCTTCATTGTTATCGTTGCTATTGTCGCAAGCGGCTGCTGGAAGCAGGAAGAAAACGAAGGCAGAAATAAAGCCAATAAAGAATAGATACTCCAACGTATCCTGAGCTGGAGATAAAGTGCAACACATCTCTTTTATTGCTTTTAAGTAGTTGGTAGTCTACCACTGAGTTCATAATCATCCTGAAGAGGCAGCAGCATCACTGAGAAGGACAGGGGAGCTAGGATTTATAGAGGGGATGATAAACTGGAAATGACAGAGTCACAAAAAAGGGAAATGCTGTATTGAGGCTGTGTTAATAAAAGTATCATGTATTACAAGCAGAAAGAGGGAATTTATTCCACTGCCGTCGCAAACTTACCCAGAGCCAGTTTGGGGGTAAAATTATTTTTATTTTAAACACAGGGGTCAAATTGTACCAAGTGAGAGGGAAATCGAGCAAAACAGTAAAAGGGCTGGAAAATGAGTCATGTGGAAAGAAGAGTGGTTGGTGCCTGCAAGAAACAGAGCTGAAGGGTGACCAAATACAAAGCACAGCAGGGAGCTCTCTGTGTTTGCTGGGAACACTGCAAGAAATCGTGAAAGTGGGAGGATTTCTCAGTAATATGGAAATCTATTCTGGGAAAGAAGCAGTGTGAGCAGGGAACTGGAGATTGTTAACTGTACAAATTTATGATTATAGGATACACAGCAGGGAGCGAATGTAGTAACTCAGGAAATCTTTTTTTTTTTTTTAAATGTTCTTAAGTGGTAAAAATCCGTGTTTCTAACTGGTATTCCTACTTGGAATACTAATCTCTTTACAGGTCATCTCAGAGCCTCAGAATCAATCAAATCACAAAGAAAAGGAAAAAACCTCCAGGAGTTTCAGAGAAAGATTGATTTTTGGGTGCTCACCTATATGTTAGAGAGGTTTCTCCAGCAGCGACACAAAAACCTGCAAAAAATATAGAATTAGACATCCAAAGTTGTGTCAAGTGGCTTTTGAAATTCTTGGTCAAGACAATCTGCTTCACAGAACAAACAGTCTACAGATGCAATTCTTTGTTCCTGGCAAGGGTCACAAATGTATAAATAGGAGCCAGGGATGAAAAAGGATCTGCATAGCTGATACAAGATAAGAATGCTGCCTTCATTAGAAATATGTTCACCTTTTCAGGAGACTACCACAAACGTAAGATCTCTGTAGATATACACTGTGGCACATAGATGTGTAGAGAGGGTGGCAGGCATGCAGACTTCAGGAATAATCAGGAGCACAGCAGCCAATTTTCACAATCTCTTTCCAGAGCTTGTTCTCACACCTTGCTGTTTCTCTTCTCTCTTTTTTTTTTTTTCTTTTCTTTTTCATTATTCACTCTCTTCTGATTTTATACCTTGGCAGCTCAGTGGCAGTGGTTGGCTGAAGGATGCACTGGGGGAATAAAAGTTTCAGGAGGACACTCAGTGAACAAGGCAGCATAGAGAAGTTGACATGAATATGACTGACAGTTATTATTTCCCAGGAAGTCTCTTTGAAATTGAACATAAGTGTTGCTGCTGGACCTGCATAAAATTTAAAATGTCCAGCCTATGAGAAAATTCTGGATTCTCAGCACTTTTATTGCCACCCAAAATTGGGAAAAAAATCACTTGGATTTTTCTTTGTTTTTCACTGACGTTCCAGAAAAGATCAGTAGATGGATGCCTTTAAACCAGCTCATGGATAGAGAAGCCTGTTGTAGAGACAGAGAAACCCTGGCTGTAATTTTGCAGGCTTGACTTACCGACCCTTGAGTAGCCATGGAGTGACCATATGAACTTTTCCATCTACAGAGCTAAGTCAGAAACGCTGCCACCTTCAGTTACCTTGCTTGCTCTCCGCACTGGACCTTGAGCAAGAACATTGGTGTGGGGTTTCTGTTTGGCTGGGATTGACACCTGCAGTAGCAAGGTGCCAAGTAAACGCATTGCCTGTGGTCCTTGGGGGTTAGCCAGAAGTCAGGATGTTGTGACACCTGTCAAATGGATTTTCACTTTCTGGATGACTAAAAAGCAAAACCTCTCTTATCCATTTTCAGTGGTATTGGGGATTTCTCAGGTTTCAAGGTCATGAAAAGAGTGATGTTTATCCCCTCCAAGGTTTTAGGATAGTTTTGACTGCTTTTGCACTTTGCATGGATCTGATGCCCTCTCCTTCCTTATCTCTCAAGAGATTAATTGGGGTTATTCACGCATCAGCAGCAGCCTGTTGAAAATGTCACAAACATGACATGCTGAAATGTAGGAATGGATAAGACCTCTTGGGTCACCAAGCCCAGCCTCGGTAAAGTCAGGCATCATATTATTAAACAGAGAAGTGGAGCATAGTAAAAAAAATATTGTGGAAAGACTAGTAGAAATGCAAGAAGATTCTCAGATTTCTATTGAAGAACTTTTATAGGACATTGGAAAGCTCAAGTTAGTACACAGGTACTAGTACGTAAGCTATATCCTGCCTTGCAAAAGACATTAAATGGCTGCTCACTGGGATTGGTCGCATGAGAGAAGAAAAGGGGGAAGATGCTCGTTCAGTTATGGAAATGGAGAAGGCTGTTAAAAATGGTCCTCTCTGAGCACTCAACAGTTTTGAAGGTTTCCTATTTTGCAAATGCTACTGCATAGTCTTCTGTGCCTGCACATTATTTTCTCATGTTAGTGACTTAGGAAAACAGCTTTGTTGCTTATCTTGTAGTAAGGAGACTCGTTCTCCTAGCCCCCGTAAATACCTAGAACAAAACACAGTCCTCACCCCACAAACATCTCTCTTTTCTACTGTTTACAAAATATTGCTTTTCCAGCAAGTGAAATTACATACTGTTAATTAAGAATACAGTTTAGAAGAGTCTAGGTGACTTTCCTGCACACCTCACTTGCATGATTTTATTTTGACCTTAGGAATTTAATAACCGTCAAGAATTGCTTTGCAATACCAAGCCCCTTGTATTGGTTGCACTCCACCAGCAGCCAGGCTACTAATGATGGTGTTTTAAAAGGGGCTGTAGCTGCTCTGATTTAATGCCTTTAGAGTGGATGAAGAAGAGAGTCTTGTTGGCTGCATTCCACCAGCAATACAAAGTTCTCTGTCAAACAGTGATGATCCTTGAAGGATTTGGGAGGCACAAGCATGGAGCAGATTCTCATCAGCTGCAGCGTATGCTGCCATTTACAAGAAACAAGGTGTATTAGTACAGAGGGAAAATTGTACAGTGTAACCTCCAAAAGTGATAATGGAGTAATATCTTTTGCTCTCATCATAGTTCAATATTTAATGCTGTACTAGAGCGGTCACCCTGAAATCTGACCTTCTCAAGAGGTGAAGAGGCTGTGACTGTGAAAGGTCCTTGGCTCCTGCAGCAGATAGTTGAGGTCTTCCTGCGCTGTGCCTGACCCTACTATGTACCTCCCCCTACTCCCATCCTGCACTGGTATTGAACACGTCTGCCAGACCCACCTCAGGCAGTACAGCCTTGACAGCCAGAGGAAGAGAGGTTGTGGGGGGACACAAAACCTCCGTGTCCCTCAGGAAGCAGTAGATGCAGGTAAGTAAGATGCTCTTACCAACAGAGCTTGGTAAGACTGTATCACCTTCTACCTGAGGTAAGCTATTGGTAGTCTAATGACCCTGAGACCCTCAAAGAAGACGAAGCCCAAGGCACCCACCGTTGCATAGCTGTTGTTGGGTGTCTCAGATGGTTTCCTTCCTTCATGCTTGCTAAAGGCTCTAGTCTTCTAGCTCGTAATAATCTGCCTCTGTAGACAACTGCCTACTCTGCCTCTATTTAAAATGGGTCATGGTGTACAAATTAGGTATAAATCAGCCATGCCAGTCCAATAACTTGTTACCTTGGTAGGCACAAATGGTGCCATGAGTTGTGAGAGCACAGAGGATCAAGATCCTAGTCTTAAGTGTAATGCCTGAAAAAAAGAGCAATAAATACAAGAGGCAGAAACAGCATGACCAGAACTGGAGAAGCATAAATCATGCTGTGGAATGAAGTGCAGTGATTCACCTGCTACGCCGGGTGCTGCTGCCCTGCAGACAATCTGACAGCACAGCAGAAAAGAAATGCAACACACTAGAAATAAATACTCACCCTCAACTGACACAATGCTATTCATTTTACTTTAATATATTTCTTCTTGAAATTCAGCAGAAACCCATGGCATACAAATCATCCTAGCATCAATACAAGGTAAATGTGTGTGATTAAGGAAAGAGAGAGGAACATCAGCACAGTTGAAACCCATAAAAGTTAACTATTATTAGGTTTCCTCTGCATGAGCACATGGATCCTCTTTGACAATCCACATACACTGGCTTGTCATTCATTCACCCTTCAGCCTTCTCTCTCTGTTATCAGTCACTTTAAAAATTACCGGTTCCATTCTACAATACTGTCATCAGCATGACCAGTAAGTAAAAGGTACAGCAAAGACAAAGAAGCTATAAAAAGTGGCAAAGACAAACTTAGAAAGGGGTGCAGGTGCATTATAGTAAGATTGGGAGTAAAAGGTCAAGGTACCTTGAGAGACGGCCACTAAATGGTGGAGGTTCCCAGACCTGACTCAGAGTTGAAAACAAGCAAGGCAGAGTAGGCCAGGTAATACTTGGGAGCAACATCTCCTGCCTTCTGTAGCAAGTACCATCAGGTGCAAGGGGTTCTCAGCATACCTCAGGAGCTGCTTGCTGCTTCCCAGGATCAGGCTCTTAATTAGTAGAAATGGAGGAGAGCAGCATTGAAAACGCAGTGGTGACCACCTGCTGCCAAACAGAGGCCTTTCCAAAGAGGACATCCACCATTTGCTATGAGTTTCCCTGATCTGTGGACTGCTCAGAAGCACACATCAGCTGCTGAAGAAGAAAATCACAGCCAGGTGAGGAGGTTAATCCACAGCTTAGAGCAGGGGAATCATGATCCCTGGGGCAGTACCCCTGGCTCTGGGAAGCAGTGTGGTGAGGACCAAGCAGCCTAGTGTCTATGGCCAAGTGTGAGAGCTCTTAGGTTTTATTTGTTCTTCAGCAAAAGCTAATGGAGGTATAAATGCTTCCATTTCAGAAAGGGGATGTGAAAATTAGGAGTGAAAGCTCAGATCAAGGGGGTGCTTTTCATAAACCTCTTGCCAACTTGCTGTAAGAATCTGAGTTAATCTCCGTGTCATCTAGTAACCAGTGTATCCACATGATAAACATGGAAAGTGCTATTCACCCACCTGGAGGATTGTGAGGGCTGATTAATACCTTGTAAAAACCTACAAGATTATTTTGAGAAAGTAACTGTCGCCTTCCCAGTCTGCAGCAGTGGACTTTGCTGCTGCCAGCAACAACAGGAAGAGATTTGTCCCCCATTCCTGCTTCCCTGTACCTGATTTCAGTAAATGTTTTCTTGCTCTTGGTTTTCTCTGATGGAAAAGGGACTTGCCAGACCTGGAGGCCAACAAGCACTTATCTTCCATTTTCTGAATTACTCTCTTGTCACTGCCTCTCATAAGAGCACAGCAGCAGAAAAACTAGTTCATTTGGTCTTCCAGGTCCCCATGACAGGATGCTACATTAACTCATAATTTGCACAATGTTCTTTTGCACGGTGTGTTCCTAGCAATAGGAATCCTTACTAATCTTTTAATAACTAATGCTATATTTAAAAAAAATCTGTAAAAAGATTGTGATCCAGCAGCAACATGAGCACGCTATGATAACATCAGGGGAAATTTACCTCTCCAGCTGTTTCTTTGGTCCTTCAAGTCCTTGGCTGTTTTATCAAAAAAGAGTCTCTGCCCTTGATTTTGTGTAGATTTTCTGAAATGTGGTTATCTAAAACTAATTTTCAGGGAGAAATGCTCTTACAAGGGTGTGCAGGCTGTCTAATGTATGAATTCATGAGTGCAAATGGGGTGTAGATATACGTGTACAGCAGCAAGTTCCAGTCAAGGACCAGCACTGCATTTCATCCCAGGGCCATGGAAGCATGATGCTAACCTGCAATCTCTGCCCCAGAGATTTTACTGCCCTGTGACATGGTAAAAGCAATGGTAAAGGAAACACAACACTAATAAAAAGCTGGGGTCCCAGCATATGGATCACACAAGCAGTTTTGTCCAATATTTTATGGGCACCAAAAGTAAATTGAAAGGAGAGAGGCAGAAAGAGGCAGTGCAACAGTGCTATAGAGATTTACAGGAGATGTGCTGCAGCAGGTGAGACTCTGATGGAGTCAGAGGTAAAACTGCACAGGTGGGTTGAACTCCTCCAAAGCATGTGTGAACTGGAGCTTCTTCAGTAAGTAAAACCGCAGAAGGTGAAGCCATATCTGAAATCCCAATGGAGTATCACTTTTGCAACTGTACCTCTGACTCTGTGGAGGTTTGTTGCAAGGGAAGCACTGCTTTTTGGGTTTGGGACATTGCAGAACTGGGTGTGTGAAGGTGGTTGTACTGTCACAGGGTTGTGGCAGGGAACAGACCCTGCTTTCCCGTGTGTGACTTCATCTGGAGATGCTGACAGATGAAAAGATTTTGTAAGCGATCTCCTGAAGTTTAATCCAGGCAGATGTTTTCCATGCAGCAGAAAGATCCCTGCAGTGCTTTGTCAGTGCTCAGCTAATGAGGGAGAGAGTGTGTTTTATCTTTGTTACCACGGAAAGTTAACCACAATCCAACCGGTGATTTATGGATAATGAGTCCTGTCACACTTACAATTCGTGCCTCACATGAAAGTCATCAACATACCTACTGCTGATCAGAAATCCAGGTATCTATCTCTATGTTTTATTCACAGTCTAATGATCTGCCAGGGCAAAGGCTGGATTTAAAGCTGATTGCTATCAACATTTACATCTGGGAATGCATCTGAATGTCAAGGAGTGTTCAGGAAATCGGTTGTCAGATTAGTGCAGCAGACGATAACTTGGTAGGGTGAAGTGGGAAGGAGCTTTGGGGACTCAGAAGTCACTTGGAAAGAATTAGGAGAAGGGGATACAAAAAGAAGAATTATTCTTTGTGGAAACTGTGGTGGTGCAACTGGTGGCAAGCAACAAAGGTCTGCCGTGGCTCCCACTTGCTCAGAGCAGGATACATGCAGTTGGCTTAGAGGCCTTTTCTTCAATAAATAGAGTGAAGTATCCATGGCCTTGCAAGAGTGCTTGTGACTGTCTATGGATGGCCAGATGGATGTCAGGATTTGATATCCACTGAGGGGTAGATATTCACACACGGGGCATGCAGACTCCAGCCTTCTGACCTGGGCTTCCCCGGGCTCAGTCATGGTAATAGGTGTGGGGAAAGGGAGAAAACCCCTTCTGCTGCCCTGCTTGGGGTGAGCAGGGGGACGCGTACCCATGACAAGGTGCTGTTGGCTCCGGTGGCAAGGCGAGGCAGGAGGCAGCCATGTGAAGCTCATGTGTGTACATTTAGTTCCTGTTCTGCACTCCTCTGCAGATACTCTTTGGAGAGCAACCCTTCTTAGAAGCATGTACTCTGCTAGAAAACCTGGTGTTTGAAATCCCAAGAATTAGCTCACGTTTATTTATTCAGTGCCTTATCAGCACCTATCAAAGTCACTGAGAGTTTTGTCATTTCAAGAGAAGCTGAAACAAGTTTTGCTTTTTTTTTCTTTACTGTGTGAGACAGAGGACAGGTTATGAATTTATCAGCAGAGCTGTGCTAACAGTTATTTTACTTTTGTACCTGGGGGAAAAAAGACAAAGCAAAGCAGGACACAAGGTGTGTCACTTTCCCTTACGTGGTGAATGGAATACACTTTTTGCACTTCGTATGACAAGTTGTCCCACATAGTAAATTATTTTCCACCTGCATAAACAATGTATTTAATAAAAAAAAGAACATGAGTATTTCCAAAATACAGCAAACTTTGGATAAAACAGAAAAATACCATCTTGCAGCAAGAAAATGTAACAAGAGTGGGTTTTCCTTATTTTTCTGTTTCTGTGATTATTTAATCTATGTTCCTTTAATTTTATGCTCATTTTTAAAAGTCCCTTTCAATTTTAAAGTAATAAAATGTGAGTAGAAAAAAGTTATCATTCACTTGTCTTCTGTGATAGGTGCTGACTTTATTCTCAACAGTTACCTAAACCTACATGCAGTATGCAGTGAAGAGGCTACCGGATTCTCCAAGTGAGATGTATAACTTGAAAGGCAGAGTCAAAATTTCTTCACTAAGATTTGCTGAAAAATATCCTATCTAAACTATTTTTGACAGAAAATTGGATTGTAAAAATTTTACATGTTATATATGCCAGGTTTCTGCACTAATCTGAAGATGTCATTACTGGGAAAAAACCAAAAACCAAACGCAAACTTAAGCAAAACTTAGAAAAAAAATTATTTTCAATTTTTTAAAAATAAAATATTAAAATGTCTCTGAGACAATGGCAATGATTTCTTTAATGACATTTTCCATGGAAAAAATCAAATTTCTCTCTGATTCATCATACCCACAGTGTTTCACACAGCATACAATTTCCCTAACAGAAAATACCATCTCTTCAGCAAAATGCATTCGCAGAGAATCATATTCAGTTAAAGGTCTGCAAGCTGTCTGATTTAAAACTGATGTAGTTACTGCATTCTAAAAAATTAAGGTCTCTTTTTTTTTTTCAGGAGAAATAATGTTCTTTTATTTTACCCTCCAAAGTGCTTTAAAGCCTTCTTTTAAAGATATGCACCCAACCCTATTTTGTTCGAAGGTGGGAAGAAGAAAAATTCACTGCAAAAAAAGGATTGATTCATTGTGGGGATCATTAACCATTTGCAGAGCACAGGATTACAGCACTGTAGCTCCACTGAAACTTCAAGATATTTTTTCTCCATTTTTATTGGTAAACATTTGTAATATTTTTAATGGATGTTTTCCATAGGAAAATGTAGATATTACTTTTTTAGGAGGAAAGAAAAAGTGTCAGAAAATCGGGTTGAAAGGCTGTTTCAGATTGCCTAGAGGTCAGTTTGTGCTTGCCTGAGCTGCCACAAAGCCCAGTGTGATTTTTTTTGCCAAGCACCTCAAGTTTCTGCTTTCTGCTGCTGGAGGAGCATGGCTGGTGGCTGCAGGGGCATGGGCCATGCAGGCTGCAGTTCTCTGATGTCACAAACAGACATAACTTAAAGTCAAGCTGAGCTAAAATGTTGCAAACGACTTTTCTTTCTGAGATGTTTGCTTCAGAAAAAAATTCACCATTTCAACTTCTTACCTTAAGACTCAGAGTTTTGCACTTTTTCCTTCATCTTTTGTAAAGCAAAGGAGGTGATAAAGGTGATGGAAAAGAGAGGATGTACCTGGAGATGTGAGAAATTCATCTTTACAAAACGTAACCACCTAAGCCACAGTTTAGCTAATTGCATGGACTAGATCTAACTTGTGAAAGGTATTTTGAGACTGGCAGAGGCTAACCCTGGTCAGCCTTTGACTTTATAAATATGACATTTGAAAGATGATGAAGGATACAAGGAAATTGTTCAGGTTCTTTGGGAGCCATACTGCCCTGAAGAAAGGCACAAATTATTTATCTAAGTGCTCAGTACTTTGCAGTATCATCCACTCTAGAGGGTATTTAATTGGGCACTATGTGATCATTTAAGCTTGCTAGTTGGAAGAAAATGTGTTTGAATTCGAAACACCAAGGGAAACCAGACAAGTCAGAAGTCTGCAAAGTGAAATACTTTAGCCTAATTGACTGGTACCTCACTTTTGGGCTGTTTTTGGTATTTCTTTGTTATGGTTGCCTTTGTCTCTTGGGAAAACTAGCTAAAAGAAAAAAAATCAGCACTTTTTAAAGAACTGCCCATTGTAGGAGATGAAGATTTGAGACCATTTAACGAACGTGAAGGTGCACAAGTCTATGGGATCTGATGATATGCATCCATGGGTCCTGAGGGAACTGGGGGGTCGGCCTCTTCTTGCAGATAACTAATGACAGGACAAGGGGGAACGGCTGCAAGTTGCGCCAGGGGAGGTTTAGGTTGGAGATGAGGAGAAATTTCTTCTTGGAAAGGGTGGTTGAGCATTGGAATGGGTTGCTCAGGGAGGTGATGGAGTCACCATCCCTCCAGGTGTTTAAGGAAAGGTTAGACATGGTACCGAAGGACATGGTTTAGTGGGTAATAGGTGGGGGGGAGACGGTTGGACTGGATGATCCTTGAGATCTCTTCCAACCTTAATGATTCTATGAGGTTGCTAAGCCACTATCCATCATATTTGAGAAGTTGTGAAGTGCCCACTGACTGGAAAATGGGAAACCATCTTTGCTTTGGCCAGGAGAGGGTTAATTTTCAGCAGCTGGGCCAGGTAAGCTGAGCTGGCCAGGTCTGTTCCTTATTAAGTGACATCATGCCCCCCATAAAAGGGGCTGGCCAGGGAGGTGTGTGTTAGCGCTGCCTGGGGACAGGCTGGCTGTGGGCTGAGCGTCTGGTCCATTGAGTCTGTCGTGGATCAGATAAAGTGCTCTGTTTGTCATCACATCTGTTTACATCCCATTATAACTGCTGCTACTTCTGTTCTTCTGTTCTACTGCTGTTCTACTGTTGTTTTCCTCTCCATTTGCTGGCCCATTAAACGGTCCTTATTTCAACTCGACGAGGCTTCCCCTTTGTTGTTCTCATTCTCCCCCCTCTCCCACCAACGGGGGAGTGAGCGAGCGGCTGCGTGGTGCTCACCTGCTGGCTGGGGCTGAACCACAACAGAAACGTCACCCCCATTTTTAAAAAGGGAAAGAGCGAGACCTGGGGAACTACAGGCTGATCAGTCTTGCCTCTGTGCCTGGCAAGACTGTGGAACAGATCCTCCTGGAAACTATGCTAAGGAAACTCTGCTGCTATGGAAAAGGAGGAGGTGATTGGTGACAGCCAATATGGCTTCACTAAGGGCAAATCGTGCTTGACAAATCTGGTGGCCTTTTGCAACAGAATTACAGTGTTGGAGGATAAGGAAAGAGCAACTGACATCATCTACCTGGACTTGTCCAAAGAAAGCATTTGACATGTGTCCCACATGACATCCTTGTTTCTAAATTGGAGAGGCATGGATTTGATGGATGGCCCACTCGGTGGATAGGGAATTGGCTGGATGATCACATTCAAGAGTTGTGCTCAACAGCTTGATGTCCTAGTGGACACCAGTGATGAGTGGTGTTCCTCAAGGGTTGGTATTGGGACTGGCACTGTTTAACATTTTTGTCAGTGACATGGGCAGTGGGATGAAGTGCACCCTCAGCAAGTTTGCCAATGACATCAAGCTGCGTGGTGCGGTCGACACGCTGGAGGGAAGGGATGCCATCCAGAGGATCCTTGACAGGCTTGAGAGGTGGACCCGTGTGAACCGCATGAAGTTCAACAAGGCCAAGTGCAAGGTCCTGCATGTAGGTTGGGGCAATCCCAAGTACAAATACAGGCTGCGTGGAGAATGGATTGAGAGCATCCCTGAGGAGAAGGATTTGGTGGATGTGGTTGTCCAGAGAAGCTATGGATGCCCCATCCCTGGAAGTGTTCAAGGCCAGGTTGGATGGGGCTTTGAGCAACCATGTGAAGGGTCTTCCTGCCTACAGCAGGGGAAATGGAAGTAGATGATCTTTAAGGTCCCCTCCAACCCAAACCACTCTATGATTCTGTTCTCTATTTTGTAGGCAGAAGCAATATATTTTTAAACAAACAGGAAAGGGTTATTTTTGACCGAGCTGTCCAGAAAGTATTGGTTTGCTCAAATAAAGAAAGGCAGAGGAATTTCTAAAACATTTTTGGCATTTTCTTAGCCTGGAAAGAGATAATTACATGGAAACTGGTCTGTCTTTTGGGCCTTGTCTGGAATACTTCTCCCTAGTGCATGTGCTAGGGATAGCACTGGAAAGGAAAGGACAGTGGGGCTGGGGCTCGAAAATGGGCTGAAGTTTTCTGAAGTTTTTGAGGTTTTCTTTTACCATCTGTTTTGGTAACCCTGGCTGGATGTAGGTCTGGAAAAGCACAGAGATGAGTGATCAACTTTTTTTGTAGACAGTTTTCTTTTAATATATGTTGGGAGACGTATTTTATGGGAAAAGGAGGAAGAGCGTGGTGTGATGGAGTCCATTCTCATACTCAGTGATAAAATTTGATTGAAGAGTCAAAATGAGACTGACAAATGTGGCAGGAGCTGAACAAAATCTGGAGCATAAAATTATTTGCAGCACACTGGGATCCCAGGAGGGCAGAAGGCCAGAGGGAATATTAAAGCAGCATGATGTCAATTAGAAAATGGTTTTATTGTGGGATAAGCATCCTTATAAAACCGGCATTAATGGGCACCTCTAAAATACTGAAGAGGGTGATAGCATTCAAATATGATGCTTTAGTTTCAGTCTGGATGCTGGGTAGAGGGAAATAATAATAGTAATGATGATTGAAGTAGTAACAGTAATCACAATAAATATGACCCTGTACCATTCTCACTATTTTTGTTTATGCTTCTCAGAAAGTTTTGAGACTAAGCAGAAAAGGAAGATTTTCAGGCCTTGATTAATAGCACTATTATATCCCAGCAATTGCAGCAAACCGCTTCACAAATCTGAAGCCTTGAAAATAGCTTGAGTTTGCTGCAGAACACCCTGTACTTTAGGCTTCTGCTGTCCCCTGCACTACAAATTTGTATTGTACTCAACAGATAAACACCATTATTAGTCTAAGCATTTGGGCAATGAGATGCAGTCAGTTTTGCTTCATGCCAAGTTTCAGTCGGCATCTCACAGTTTCAGTAAATAGCTTCTTAATGTGATGTTAAATCCCTGCTTTTCTGCAAATCTCCCCTCTCTGGAACGTGGCTGGCTTGGCAACGCTGAATGCGCACACACGCAAAAAGAACCCAACATGGGCAATCGCTGCACTACATTTGAACCTTTAGCTAGTGGGCTGTGTTAGCCTTGGATAAAAAGGCTTCTTCCAGCTTGGCAGCACTAGAAAGTTCAGTGGGTCTTTTGGAGCTGTAAACTCTGATCCTTGCCACCACTGGTGGGGCCAGCCCATGCCACGGGGATTGCCCGTCAGATACTGCCTGGGAGTTGAGATCTGGGCTCTGTTTTCACGTACTCTCTCACTATCATCCAAGGCAGGTTGGTCAAACTGTGTTCCCTCTCTTGCAATACTTGTTCCTCCAGCTGTCCACACTGCCTCTCTGATAACTCCTATATGGGCTGTGCTCCATGTTGTGCCTCCCCGCAGTGGGGGACCTAAGTGTGAACGAAGGCTGTGGTGACCTTCTGTCATGCCCCTTGTCTTCAGTACAGACAAAACCAGATTGCCCTGGACATCCTAGAGAATCCCCCAGTGTGGAGACAACCAATACATACTCCTTGGTCTGGAAGGTGTGGTATGTTTCTGTGCTCCCACCAAAGACACTGGCAGGAGAGCTGCATCTCTCTCTGATTCTATCCTTCAGCAGCAGGGTGGAGATGAAGATTTCCCTTAGCTGTCATGCCAGGCAAGGCTGTGTGCTCTGGGGTCACACTTCCGCCAGATATACTTCATTAACATCAGCCTCACCTACCACCTCTTCTCACTTAGAACCTGTCACTTGGACCATGCAACAAATAGACCTTTTGCTCTTCTGTCACTCAAGCACTATATTCCCATCAGAAAAAAACCCTGATGCTGAACATCTTAGAAAGTTTCAAGAAAATTCCTGCTGAATTTCACTCTCTCTGAGATGGTTTTAAACATGTGGTGATCATTCATTACACTTTATTTCTTTGAAATTATTAGAGATGAAGTGCTAATGAAATGTATTAGGAATTCAGAATGTGGACAGAGGATCAATTTAATGTTAAAGAAAACCATTACAAATAGTCACCTAGTAAATACCACCCCCCTCCATGGAAAGACCGAAGCATGCATACCAAACTTAGATCATAAAGTCAGCACATAACGTTAAATAACACCATCTTTTTTAATCTTCACAAACATAGCTTGCAGATCTTTTGGCAATTTATCACCCTTCTTCACCTAATCTCATGGTTTGCCCCTGAATGCTTTGTGGGATAAGACAAATTGCTTATTAATATACTTTCATAGGAAGGCGATGAGAGCAAACCAGGCTGAGATATTCTGCTGGTTTTACGCTGCTGTGCTTTCAGTGCACACTAAAGTTCAACATAGCAGTGGTAGCAAACCAGGCCATCCAGATGAGGAGGGTTAATTTGTTTATGAATCTATACTGATTGAAAGGCATCAGCAACAATCTGGCACTGATTTATGCATGTTTCTAACTTTATGCATTGAGCAAAGCTCTTCATATCTTTGCATGATTCAGGCCATTTACTCAGCATCCGTGGTGCGTCTGAACTCTGTCTGCGCCCCAGCACATGCACAGGAATAAAGCCACATCGCACAATTTCGTGACTTGAAATTAACTGGGCAAGAGAGAGGAACTTCTTCGATTTTAATTTTATTGCCAAAATTCTTTAGCAAATGCCAAATCTTCAAAGCTCCAAACTTCTTTAACAGCGGGTAAGTTTTATAAAGGGTGAAACAGAGGGACACTCTGCAAAAATGCTTACTAAATATGAGTTCCCTGGTTATACATCATGTCTGGTTAACCATTTCAGTTCTGTGATCCTCATGCAGGAAACAGATTCTGAGAGCTGAGCAAGAACTTTCTGTAGCCTCCTTATGGTCAATAGCAGCCAATTGAGGAATTTGCAACATGTATACATTTCTCAGAAAGTTAACCAGGATGCTTTAAAATATATTAGATAATACATACATTAAGGATTGCAAGAGGTCTAAAAAAAAACTATGCTTCTCATATTATTTATTCACTTTTTGCTGAAGTAAGCATCAGACTTCTGCCAAAAAAAGCATGAAACATTCTGTCTTTATTTTGTGGGGAGGGATTGTAAATGTCCCTTAGCAAATGAATTCACGGCCTTGCTGCTGGTTCCCAGTATGTACATAAAGAGAACTTACAGTTCCATTAAATCTCATCAGAACTTTGCTGTACATGAAGGCTGAATTATGAGTTTCCTTATAGCGACTGTAAAGCAGAAAATTGAAGGGTTATTCTTTCATCTGCTTAGTAGAGATGGGCTGGGACCAAAATACCCTGCCACAAATACGTGAAAAATACCTAGATATGTTGTAAGGAATCAACTAGTGCTGAATAGAAGAAAAAAAATTAAAAGAAAAAATACTATATTTTTGCTTTGTCCTTTAATGGAAGATGTCTGTAGGAGTTTGCTCTCTGTCTTAGATTCCCTAACACCTTCCATGACAGCATACTGTTCCCAGGTACATACATTTTTGGTCCAAAATTAGGAGTGCTCATTTTTTCCGTACAAACTGCCTGCTTCAGTCTGAATTTAATTTGCAGTATTTCTACAGAAAGAACAAAGCATTTTCTAAGAAAGCTCTCCTGGCTAGCAGAGGCATCTGCCACCAACAAATTTCTCTTGCAGGCATTACATGATACTGTTGCATCCAGCCATGCTGGCACAGGGCAGAAAGCTGTAGGTGGATCAGCTGTGTGCCCCATCCAATTTTGAGACAGGCTGCCAGGGTTGGGGCCATAGCACCGTGCTTAGTGTCTTGAGAAGGTGGGTATGATGCCCTTGGCAATGGCAGTTGTCAACAGATGTAAGGGCTTTCAAAAGAGGGTCAGTCCTGCAGTTGGCTTTGCTCAGAGCCAGCAGCTATTGCTACTGTACAATGAGGACCCGAGGTACCTTGGAGACTGCTGATGGTGAGGGAGGCCTCCCAGAAGGGCATTTGTCCATGTCCTAACTCGTCCAGGAGGTCCCATTTTTCTGATGTGTCCTCCCAGGCTGCAGTGATCTTTTGTCTATGGGGATGAATTTTGCTCTTTCTTTGGAACAATTTTTCCTTCCCCAGGGGAAAATTCTCTGCATATTTCCATTCTGGGGAGAGCCAGACCCTCCCCTGTAGTCTGGGGCTGAAAGGAAAGAACAAAATTTGGAACTGAGGTGACCAAGTTGGACCTTTGACAGAGGTGTCTTCTCATGAGAAGCCTGAAGAAGAACAGGGAATTCACCAAGACACAAGAGCATCCGGTGAAGCAGTCAAGCAACAGGGGTAAAACAAAACTACAGAAAAGCGTAGAGCTCAGCTGTGGAACACTAATTACATCCGCTACAAGTATTACCAATTAGTAAGGGGTCAAAACCCCCAAACAGTTGGACACATTCATCCACCCAAGGCTGTTAACACAGAGATAGGCATCCAACCTTCGGCTCAGGAAATTTCTGCTGAGCAGACTGCAAAAGCTGGGGCGGTATGGCAGGGAAGGGATTCTTTACTTTACCCAATGTTTTTGTACTGTGCACCTGTGAGCCGACTTCTCCCCAGCAAGGTGTGCACGCAAGATGAGCAGCTCCTCGTGTGCATAGTTCATAGGGTCCCTAAGCACAGGTTAACAAGCATACATAAGAAGATGGCTTGCATTACTTAATCTAGGTTTGTCATCATATTACCTAAGACCTGGGCAATTTTCTTCTAAAATCAGCAGCACCTCATGCTGTGGAATGCTTAAGAAGAAAGGAAATAATAATAATAATAATAGTAGTAGTAGTAGTAGTAGTAATATTAACAACAACAACAACAACAACAACAACAACAACAACAATAACAACAATAACAATAATAATTAAAAAATTCCCAGGTTAAAACACTCCCTATTAGCGCATTCCTTCTTTTACTCAGAGTTGCAAAAGACATCAAGGGAAGCAGACAGTATAACTACCTTGCGTCTTTGGCAGGCATCATGCAGCTACAAGCTGCACAACATAACTCACATCTGCTTTCCCACACCTGACCTTACTTTCAGCTGTCTTGGAGTGAACAAATACTAAATTTGACTGGCAAAGACAACTTTAAATCAGAAGGAAAAGCAAAAGATGTAGGCAGATATCTGCCAGCTGGAGGGGGAAAAAAAAAAGGGTCAAGAAGCTGCTACCCTTGATACTCAAGATGCGATCATAAATTTGCAATAAAATGTCTTGGGCTAAGTTGAGGAAAAAAGTTGTAGCCTGTGTGCTGAGTATTTATGCTTCTGGAAAACACGAATCTTTTCTTCCTGTAAAGAATCCCCTTGCTGCAATTTTTCCCTATGTCCTGCAGAGTGCAGAGTGGTGTTTTGAAATCGAGGATCTATTAGTTTGGAAAGAGGATGAAGTCTAAGCCTGCTTGAAATTCTCTTTGGTAACAGCAAGGAAGGCAGGCTGCTCTGAGTTATGAAGGTGGCCTTTTAAAAATGGAAATAAACAGACAGAGAGAGCAGATGACTTTAATGAAGAACTACCCACGTCTTTTGTGCTCTCAGGTTCCATTAGCAAATGGAGACTGAAAAAACAGTGCAGTTGTGTCAGGACCAACTGGCTATCCCTCTGCACCTGAGCTTTCTTCAAACACATGTGCCTGTCACTGCGGAGAAAGCCTGAAATGTACAGGGGCATCTGCAGTGCTCAGCCCAGTGACAGCCTCATTTAAGACTGAAAACCTTCAGGAGATTCAACATGAGCTAAAGGGCTTCTCTGGCAGATCAAGTTCAGATGTCTGACTGCACCCATCTTTGCTTTTTCTTTTGACTGTGGGTTCCACGGGGTCTCTAGACAACCCAAAAGTCGCAACTGGGGTGCTCTGGACGTTTCATGTGAAGTACTAAACACCATCTGCTTTTCTGGTGACTTGAACAGCGCCATTGCACTGGCCAGAGACATCTAACTCCCCTGATATGAACTGTACCAGTTTGAGGGACAGGTAAGACAAAGTAGGTGAGCAGCTTTTGGACCAGCCATCGGACTGGGATGTTGTTTGTGACTTCTTGCAATGCAGTAATGCTCAAGGAGCAATGCAGGGCGCAGATGTAACCACACCTTCCTGAAAACATGGAGAAAACCAGGAAAAAGCCCATGATCATAATACTAGACTGTGTTAGGCTGTGACAATCTAGAGCCCTTTTTGCCATTTTAGAACAAGCTGGCATATTCTTCAGTCTATACAAAACCAGTTCACGATGTGTGGCAGTGGAAGTAGAATGGTGCTGGACTGCAGAAGGATCCTGTATGCCCGTGCTGACCCAGGGAGGCAGCTCTCATGTCCCACCACTACCACCTCAAAGTGCTGCAGCACAGAGGACATAAGGAAATAAAGCCCATAAATGACCAAGGAGGAGGGGGAAAAGGGCAGCCTGGATCCTGCTGAGCAGCAATTCTCTCTCAGATCTGAAATGCCTGGCAGTGGAGACAGAGTTACTTCACACTTGTCAGCTGACTTCAGGAGGCTCAGAGACCTCTTGCTTCCTCACGGCCATGCGTGCAGAGCTGTACCTGTCACAGATACTGGATGAGACAGATCTTATATTATTCTTATAGCTTTAGGGCAACTGGAGGGGGAAGGAGGGGAGAAAATCGAATCAAACACACAAAAAGAACATAAACAAAAACTTCCCAAACGTCTTCTGCTTGATGGGGGCCAACGGTGACATTGCCTGTCAATTATTTGTGAACACCTTGAACACAGCAGAGTAGCTGTGCATGTTGTGATTTGGGTTTTCTCTGTGTGTGTGTGACTTCAGTTTTTGCAAAGTAGGGCAGAGAGCAGAAGGGAGACTCTTTGCTCTTGGAGTAAAGACATTTGCCTTTGCAATTCTGTACGTGGCACAGCAAGGGCAAATTCCTCTTCCTTCCTCTCTCCACCCTGCAGTGACTACCTCTGAAGCCCCTACCAGATGTATCCTTTTGGCTGCTGGCAGGAAAAGCTATCCACTCTGACACCAGTGTCCTCCCCTTCCATCAAGTCAGACCTCATGGATGGCATCACACGCTGAATCCCACCGTGGGAAGGGGCAAGGTGGCACCTGTGCCTTCTGGAAAGTGTCCTCTTAGCTGAGAGCAGACAGTGCTTTGATTTTGGTGGGTAGGGACACTTCTCTTTCTCCCTTTGCCTCTTAGGTTGTTCAAAGATATCTCTCTTTCTAATTTCTAGTTGGACAACCCACTAGCACTGGGAATTAGGGATCCTGAGTTTTGTTGGTGGTAATCTGGGCAGTCCTGTGGTTTAACAGCCAGCAGAAATAATTTACAGAGCTCAGAATCACTACTTCCCACTGCTTCCCACTTACTAGTTGTAAATGATGTACACTGGCAAGTCATTGTAAATGACTAGTAAGTCATTAAATGATTTGCATGGTTAAGTCATTTACTTTGGTTTTGTGTCCTTTTTATTTTTTTTCAGCATCTGGCAATGATTGACATGCTTTTGTATGCTCAGTCTGCTCATGAGGCTTTCCGTGCTGCTTTCCATCACGCATCTGTTGGCCTCCTTTTGCTTTTAAAGGCTGCTGTTGCCTTCCTTATTAATCGATGGCTGACTCAGCAGGAGCAATGGAAGGTTGTTTGCAGATCTTGATCTGTCATTAAGGCCTACTAGAGGAGATGTGCCTCACATCTTCCAAAAATACCTTCCTCTGTCTACTCCCTCCCTCTTCCACCCCCTCTATAACTCTTGTGGGTGAAATGCTATGTATCTGTGCATGGGTCATTGATTTCAACAATCGTTTCATTGTAGGATGTGTGATAGAGGAAATACATTATTATGACTGCCTGGTGCTGGGTGGATCTTTAATATCTGTCATTGTTTTCTTTCTTTCCTCTATTTTACCAGTGAAAGATGGAGGAGTATGTAAAAGGAGGATTTGGCTACACTGGTATTTGTGACGCTATGAACAGTGTAGTAAGGAATCTGATTTCTCTTTGCATGGTGAGGGTGCATGTTAGGTTTGGAGGACTACAGTTCAATGAAATGAAATATTTTCCTAGTGCCAAGATAATTCTTGAAAATGGGGCTTAGTTATTCATATTGCTTGGATCTTACAACACAAAGCACAATAACTGACAGACAGATCTATAAAGGGAGTCCTTGGAAGTCCCAGTACCACTGGAAGGCAATTGTTCTTCAACTTCCAACTACCAAAGTCACTTAAAAATATTAGTCCTTTTTTGTTGTTTGTTTGGTTTTTTTCTTTTTTTTTTTTTTTTTTTTTTAAGGAAACTTTATCCTTTATGTAATGTAGTGCTGCTTGCTGTAAGGATTACAGCATCAGCTTCATAAATTATCCTTCGTATTTTTGCTGTAGGACACTGTACATTGCATTTTTTTTCTGGTCAAAGTTCACGGATTCACAGATTCACAGATTGGTAGGGGTTGGAAGGGACCTCTAGAGATCATCGAGTCCAACCCCTCTGTCAAATTAGGTGCCCTATACTAGGCTGCACAGGATTGCATCGAGACGGGTCTTGAATATCTCCAAAGAAGGAGACTCCACAACCTCTCTGTGATTGTCTATGTTTCCTTTGTGGTCAAGGGAGATGTGAGTATTGTCAGGAAGGCAATTTCTCTCCCTCTACCTTAAAAACACCTTAAGGTAGGTGGGATGCCAATGAGAGCTTACTTTCTATTCACTGAACTCAGAGGCAGTCTAAGGAGTATTGTTAGACTTAATGCTGACTCTTAGATGTAGTTTTAGTGAATTCTTGCATTTAAGCTGCTAAAGTTTCCAAAGCAGATCTAGTGATTTTAGTGGGAAAAAATGCATTTTGGAAAATACTACTTAAAAAGTACTTAAAAACAAAAGGCAAAATGTCATACATTTCTAAAGAAAGACTTTATGTAAAGCTAACATAAAAAGGTAGACGTACTGCTATTAAATCACTGCTAGAATTAATAGTGGGTTTTCAATTTGAGGAGCTTCAGCTTGGAGACATCCACATCACCACAAGAAGAAAGTTGATACCATGTGGTGAGGTCAGAGAGCTCCACGTGAAAAAATGACTGAATAGTAATTTTGATCAATTTTTACAAATCTATCACAGTTGAAATGAATTTAGAACCAAGGGACATCTTAATTGATGATTCCCCGAGACGTTGGGATGGGCGGTGAAGACCTAGGTAGTTTTTAGAACCCATAAATTATCAAGACAGTGATATATCAGTGACTGAATGAATAATGTAGAGATCAACATGGCTTATTTAAATTTAGCTTAACCTTTTCTTCCATGGGAGAGCAAGAGAAGAATAATTGACTCAATTAAATTTTAATCTTGGAAATGTTGATCTGTAGCTGGGTAGGGACAAAGTTTCCCTTACCCACATAGATGAGGCAGGGCATCTAAGCTTGACGTCTCCATACTAATATTGACAGTAATATGCCCAGAAATTATGCAAGGTAGACATTTATGTGTAGCAACATTCTCAGCTAACCCCAGGGGATTAGTTTTGTATTCCTGTTTTCCCAAGCATTGTGTATGTAAAATGGAGATTGTTTATTTTTTCAATACAGCACATAAGCACCCCTCCCCAAAAAAACCTCAAGAGGAGATGGGAAAAGAAAGTCTCTTTACCTGAAAAACTTTTTGGATCAGGTCTCTGTTGTACATGATAAAGGGATAATAGATAACTTTAACTAAAACAGAAATTAATATAAATAATGTAAATGTTGCAATTGACTGGAAGAAATTAGTGTTTCATGAGGTCACCTGAGCTGTGAGGAATCAGATTCCCTTGTGGTCAGGCAAGCTGTCTGTAAGCATTGCAATTCCTTGCTTGTTATTTTGTGTCAGTGTAAAACAAAAAAAAGATCTTGTAGTCTACATATTTTTATTTCTTTTTTTTTCTTTTTCATTTTTAAAGCTAAGTAGCACACGTCTGTTGAACAACTCAGAGACCACCTTAAACCACTAGAACCAAATGGCCAAAGCTTTATGTTCTGTGTCTCAAGCTGCACACTCAGCATTGCCAGCAGTGAGGTCCCTGAATAAGAGACACCTTTTGGCTGAGAGAGGCTCTGCTGTGCCTGATCCTATTCTACTGTCTTAGAGGGATAAAATGCAAGTCTTTTATTGAAGCTACGGAGAGGTAAAAGGTAGAAAAGATAGTGATGAAATCCTTCCAAGAGTTTAGGACCCAAAAGAAGAGTGTTCTGAGATGACAGAGGTGAAGACTGGTAGCAAGTCACTTGATTGTGCTGTGTGCTGGCTGAGTCGGTGGAAAAGGAAAGAGGATTCCCTCAGCCACATAGGTTTGAAAAGGGGTGGAGATGGGCTACGAGTTCTCCAGAGTATTAAAGGGGCAGCTGGATGCAGCAGTGATTCAGACCCATCTAGGCGACCCTGTTCATGACCTTGCGTTGGTGATGATTCAGACGCTGAGGGACAGCTGAGTTGTTTTGCCCATCATTTTATAAACAGGAGAACTGAAGCATGTTTTGCCAGAAACTTCTGCATTTCAAACTGCTTGAGCAAAAAGTTTGCACATGCTTCTGCTCAGGTGTCAGTTTATGTTTGCAAAGTGCCAGATGCCTCTGGTTATAGGCTTGGTGCCTGGAGAAGGAGGTGCATGGCAGTAAGCATTTTATGCACAGATTTTGAAGTTGAGCTGCAAGCTTTGGGCATGGCGTGACCCAAGGAACCTGTGGCAGGCTCAAAAGCACAACCTAGGGTGGCATCTCAGTTATTCTGCACAGAACACAAAACCTAACTCATATATGAATGGAAATAATAATGTGGTGTCAACAGAGACACTTGGGTTGTACATCTTCAGAAGCCTCTATCAAAATACAGTCCTAGCCCTCTAATCACTCTTCTTGCACAGAGTACGAATTTGCTCTTCCTTTCGGAGATCTCATTGCATTAACCAGACTTTAAGAGACACATCTTCCCTTTGACAAAGCCATAGTTTATTAGCACTGATAGCTATCACGTAACTAATAGGACAGATAGATGAAAGTATTTAGACTGCGGCAGAGATGAGCCTTTATGGTATGTCATCTCATTCATCTCTGATTTTGGCTGAGACTACAAGGATGACCAGAAAGTTGCCTATAAAGCAGGCACTTTTGGTTGAAGACATCACTAGGAAGAAAACCTCAAGTGTTGTTTCCCTTAGACCTCTGCCCTAATTACAGGGCCATCCTGCCAGCCTAAGAATATTCTATCACTTTTCAAAGGTGTTGGGTAGTTCTGTTCAAAGGCAAATAAAGGAAAAATACTGTAGGGGAGAGAGGGAAGCTTGGGAGGGAGGGAAACAGACCTAAGTGGAAATTATAAATTAAGTATTATTATGTAAGGCCAGTAACAGGTTTTCATTATAATTAAGATGGATTACTTTAATAATCCTTAAGGGCTTGATTCAGAACTGTATTACAAACCATTTATGTGGGGCTTCTGCACTTGCTGTGTCTGTGAGGAAATCGCAGGTGTTTAAATAAGAAAAGGGAAGTTCAGAGTTTTTATATGTCTTCAAGCAGCCTCCTCAGGTTTGGAGACATGTGTGGCTGCCACAGATTTATGCGCTAAGGAAAGTGCCTGAGCCTTGATAATAGCACTCTTGGAAAGTAATCACCTTTCACAGATTTTACACCTGAACATATATACAGGGCATGGCAATTTGGCTAAGGGGAAAAAACCCCACCAAACCTTTTGTGCACAGAAGAGAAGCTGTTTGGACTAATGAACTGCAGAACTAACTTTCTTCCATCTACAGATGTCAGATATGTCTTAAAAATACACTCACTTCCCCTGCAGACACACAAGTATGGGAAAGATACTGTACTTCACAAGTGACACCAGGACTATCTGGGAAACCAGAAGGCAATGTTTCCATTTTCACAAGAACATCTTAATGTGAGAATGAGAAAAATCTACAGAACGCTAAAACTTAGAAGCAATATTTAAGTTTATGATATTTCAGTGTAAGGTTTTCTTAGTCGTGTCTGAGCTCACAGGTATTAAAAAAACAGGAATGCTTTGATTTTTTTGTGAGTGGGAGATGGTGGGGATATCACATAATCTGTAAATTGGTGGGCTAAGTCTTGCTATTGTGGTGTCACTTAATTTCCAAATATTTAGTGTATGAATAATTTCTCAGCTTAAGGACAAAGACCTCCCTGCTGAATATGTAGACCTTGTGAATGTAAAAGAACGTCCACTTCCCAGCCAGGGAATGCATTCAGTTATTCCCACAGAAAAGCTGGTGTGGGGTTTGTGCTACACTGCTATGGGCCAAACACCTCCTGTGTAAAGAATCTGATGAGAAAACCCTGTTTTTTGGAAAAGCTGATGAATGCCAGTTCGATCTGGGACAGCAAAGACCATCTTTGTGACCATCTGTTCTCAAGGGGTTGGTAGATCCTCAGGCTGGCATTTGGCAGAAGCTAAGATGCCCGCAATGTGGAGTAGAACCAAGCAAAGCAGGACTATGTGGGAAACCACAACCAGCTCCATGACTTGGGATGGCTAACCCCAAGGGATCTGCTGGGGTCCATTTTCCCAGAAAAACCCAGGGTGGAAGACTGATGACAGATGCAGGAACATCTGTCTCCCTGTTTCCTTTTGCTCTTCCTGCTTCTCAGCAGCACTGTTGAATTACAAATATTTAGTGGCCTCCTCTGTGCTCCACTGTCTCACTTGTCAGAGAGGTTGTGTGAGGAGGAGAATCAAAGCACTGTTTGTCAATCTTGAGTTTTCTGTTCCTGGAATACTCACTGCTGAGTAGCACAGTGAAATAATCACTTAGTAGGATGTGCCCAAGTCTGACAAAATAAAATTGATCTTTCTCAGACAGGTATATTTATTACTTTTGCCATTTACCAAACCACATTCTTTTCTTCCTGGCTGGCCACAACATGCTACAGAGATAGAGCCATATCGTCTGTGGCAAGCCAGTGTAGCCAAAGTAACTCCTAGATAAATAGCACAGGAGAAACTCACTGGTTAGGAAACTCCCAGGTTGCTGTACGTAATATTGGGATTTTTTTTTTTATTTTGTTTTGTATTGTTTTGTTCCAACCCTTCTGATTGTTTATACAGAATTTTTTTTTTATTTACCAGCACTGCCAGGTTGTCATGTACAGAGGTATTTTGGATCCTAACTACTGAGGTCAATGAGAGTTAGGAGGCCAAACACTTTTATGGATCCGATCATAAGCTGCAGAGAGAATATATTCTCTTAATTACTTGCCTTTATGATGTATTTGATTCCTAAAAGCTACACTATATATCATTTTATGTCTATAGCAATGAGCTCTGCAGCAACTCTGTGCTTCATTTTGTTGAAGGGTTTCTCGATGACCAGAAGCAATGTGTAGTTTCATCCTGTATGCAGAGAGCTGACTTACAGGGACTATGTGCATATAGACTTTGGTGGGTTGAGAGCTGAATTCAGCTCCACTTAAACCCTCTCAGTACCCAACCCGACAACCCCACTGCCACTCACTGCACTGCAGACCCACAGCCACTCCTAGCATCGGAGCAGCTCTGTGGGGTCAAATCCTGCAGGGTCTGTCTTCGGTGGTAGTGGGAGCAGGAGTAAGTAAGAATAGAGGAAGTTTGTATGACAATAATATTGAATATTATTCAAGCATTTATAGATCAGTGACTTCCTAATAGTAAACCTTAATCAACTTGCATTTCATTAGTTTCTCTGGTCTCTCCTTGAACCCAATTAAACTGTTTGTATCTGTAACACCTTAAGTTTCACAGCCTGATGACACACTCCTAGAGAAACTACACACTTGTTTTGAGCTTGTCTCCTTCTAGGTTAATTTGAAGCTCCTTAAATCTTTTAATGGAATATATATGCCTTCCTCTGATACATATATTCAGCATCCACAAAAGTGTACTGCAAGACATCTTGAGCTGGGGAATTTAGCTGATCATTAGGATCAATAGCTCCTGATGGGCCTCTCCTCCCTGAATTTTTCTAATTTCTTTTTGAATCTATTTACATTTTTACTTCAGTGATATTCACACTGCAAATATGTACTGACTGAGAAAGCCCTTTCTTCTGTTTACTCTGAAACCGCTGCCTGCTTGTTTCCTTGGTTGTCATGTGCTGGGAATTACCAAATACATTATTTGCTATTTGTCTTGTCTGTGCCACTTGTGATTTTATAGACCTCTGCTATATTCTCCTGAGTCATCTTTTCCCAGGCTGGAGTCCCAAATTACTAATTTTGCTTTCTGGAGAAGATACTCCGAACCTCTGAGTATCTGTGTGTCTCCACTCGTGCCCCTGTGGCCCTTCTCTATGGCCCTTCCAACAGGTACTGAAATTGCATGGGCCCTTCAAGAGATGGACAGAGAACTGATGTGTTCACATCATTCATTTACAGTCTCAACAGTCACAGGGCACAAAGCAAGTGTAAATGAATTAGGGTCCAAGAAGATCCAAAAGCACTGGAGGTGTGTTGATTTCATAATATCACTCCATTTCATATGTATGTATGTTTCATCAATATATGATGGAAACATACATACATACATACAAAATCCTTGTCTTTTTGCAAGCAGTTTTCTTTCTGTTTTCTTATTCTTGAGATAAAAATATGTATATTATCCAGTTGTACTTTTCTGAAGTTTTTAACTTGTATTTCAATTTAATGTGGCCAAGGAAATTCAAGAGAACACAAGGGATTTACGTGCCCTGTTCAAAGGCACCTCAGTTTTTAGGAAAAATCAGTTCTTGATGATCTGGTGAATTGAAAATGGGATCTGATGCATTTCCTTACCATGATTCAGCTACACCTCAGCCTAGAAGTAAGGTTATCACCTGCTAGTTCCTCTGGTGCCTCCATGGTTTTCAGTTAATTTTCCACCAGATGAATATTCACATTACAAAATCAAAATAAATTCTTCCTGCCATGCAGAGTTTCTTCTCATTCATATCTGGATTGTCTTTAAGGAGAGAAACTCCAGTCCATATTCCCTGCACATTAAGGCGGCACTTAAAAATTTAATACATGTTGTGTAAGGTCCACAACTTGCTATTATTCTCCTCGAGGTCCACAGGCTGTGAGTGAGAGGAGTCTGTGATTTACCCAATAAATTATCATGACAAATCTACAGCCTTATGAATAATACATAAGAAGGATGGGACAGGGATATCTGTTGCCATTTCTGTGGATGTTACTAATAACCCGTAAAGTCACTCCTCTGGGGATGCTGTTCTAAAAGAGCACTATGCTAAGGTTGCAGAGCATCTTGCTTGGCATGTAGAATTGCTGTTTATAATGCAGGTTGAATTTTCCAATGCATGCACACGCGCACACGCACACACAAAAAAAGCAAAACAGGAGAAAAAGAAAAGTTGTGAAGAGGCAGCTGATCTCTTATTGCTGAGAAGCAGAAACAGCCTTTGTGCTGGGAGGTAGAAGGAAAAATGATGGTCCCGTAATATGCTTCTTGGCAAATAATCATTTAGGAGACATTAGAGAAATAAGTACACTATGAAATGGAAGTGGCATTTTTTTGCCCTAAAGGGGATGTCTTTTATTCAGCAATGTTGTTGAATAAAATATGAACCACACAGAGTTTTGTTTTGTACTTCTGTATTTTTATTAAAATGTTCAGGGTTTACAGCTTAATAAATTGCCAAAAGAAAAAAAATTAATCTGGAGATGGTGTTGTTTTCATCCAATCTGTACTACAGCAACTATAATGTCAGGACTGCACAAATAAATTAATTTAAGCTCATATTACTGTGACAGAGAGGTTCCACTCAAGCAGTCTGACTCCTCCCTCTCCAGAGGCTATCAATTCTCCCAAATTTACTGCACATTCTCACTTCGGTATTGTCTGTATCTTGTTGCTCAGGACCTTTGTTTTATTCCAACTGGGCTGCCTGCTGAAATGAGTGTGATTACTGTAATATTGTAACTATAGGGAGCCTCTTAATTAAGAACTAACATGAGTGTTCCTTCTTGGAGTGAGTAAAAGTTGCTGATTTAAACTCTATTTAATAAAGCGGTGTTAGACACAGGGGAAAGAGGGATGAATTTGACTCTTCTGGTATCCTCTGGGGAGCTGGGACGAGGCTAGTGTGATACTGGGCTTATTCTTTTCACACTAGTGTGTCCATGCAGACCTCTTCACAGGCTAAGCCCTGAGCAAGTTATCAGATGCCCAACTCATTTATTTAATACATAACATGCAAAGTAATTTTTTAAGAAAATGAGTTTTAATTTAAAAAGCCTTCTGGGATGCCAGTTATGCTGTCCCAAGCAACCTACAGCTGATGCACTGCTTTCCGGTCAGTTGACCTCCATCTTCTGCTCTTTTTAGTTGAAAATCATCCAGATTTCAAACATAGACGGAGCTTGTGTGGGAGAAAGAAACATGTATTAACATTTTGAGTTGGATCATTAAATCTTGGTTTCTCTTTGTGCCTGTTGAATATAGAATTGACTAAGGTGGAACCACATCGAGCTAGATGTCGTTGAAGCCAATTCACAGTGCACTGGAAAATTATGCCTGGTACAAAAATGGAGATGGTCTTGCAGCTATGCTGCACTTAAACCCACTTTATATTCCATGTCTGTCTAAACAGAGGGAAGGGAAGCAAAATGCTTACAAACCCCCTTAACATGAAAAGAAAGATCCTTGGCAAGCCTGAGCATAGGTCAGAAAGCCAGACAGATAGAAATGAATTCTCAATAGATAATGGCAAGTTTTGCTTCATTTTCAAAGCCATGAATTCACAAGTGCCCAACCAGGACAGGTTTTTCCGTACTCAGAAAAGAGAAAAATGACCTGTTTTGGGCAGAATTTTTTGGTGGAAGAGAAGTTATAATTATGCTTGAAAAAAATTCTGGAACACTAATATGCTTAAGCAGCCGTATTAACACCTCAGTTACACAGAGCCCTTCATGTTGCTCCAGAACAGGTAGGCACAAAGTAAGCTTTGATTTTCTTCTATTGCAACCTCTTTCCTAATTTCTTGCAGCCGCCTCTCATAATCTTGCCTGCCTGTCACTTGCAAGGCAAAAATCCCAATTGCTTTGCCACAACCTCCCTTCCACAGCAGTTTCAATTTTTCTTTTTCCCCCCTCTTGTACCATTACCTCAAACACTTGACAAGTTTTATTCTAGCTGTTTGCTGTGACAGCACTGATCAGATGTCCTGCATATCTGTGTATATGAAAATAGTACATATTTAAAAATTAATATGTTATTCCAGAATTGCCAAAATGTAAGTGCTCAAAAGTCATTAGCTAATGCTTTTCCCTTTCTTTTCCCCTCCAAATTTAATGAGATTTGCTTTAGTATCAAAGGATGTTTTAAGTTGGAAAGAACCTCAGTAAGTCACCTAGTCCAACCACCTGCTCAAAGCAGGATCAGCTGTAACCTCATAAAACTGTCTTCTTATGTGGCGAAATTTGATTGTGCTAGTTTCTGAGTCTACAGGATGAATTTAAGAAAAAGAGGAGCCTGATGCCTTCTCTGGTATCGCATGACTTCCAGCCATGTGCTGCTCCGAAACACACCTGCAGACTCCTAGGCATTGTAGGCTAGGTTGGTACCACACAGCTCACAGATGCCATATATTAAGATTGAGCATTTCAATGTCTCTGAAAGACACCATGAAAAGTAGTAGTCACTCAGCCTTTCTGTGTTCAGAAAGATTTCATTTTGTGGGAGTTTGAACTTCCTCCAAAAAAAAACCCCAAACCCCCAAAAAACCTGTGGACAATTCCAGCATCTCTCCAGGTTCCTTTGTAGGGAAGAGAGGCAAACTGCTGAACCTCTGACATCAAGTGACCTGACAAAGCCTAAGAGCATAATTAGCCCAAGCAAAATAGTGGGAGACAGACATGTCTGTGGGCAAGCTCATGATCAGATTAAATCAAAATAATAAGTGGACTCATCCAGATATCCACATCTCTGCCTTTTCCCCAACACCAGCTGCTGAGAACTTAATTCTATTTGCATTCTAATCAGCAGTGTGTTTACTAAGGTAGAGGAGTATTTTTAAGTACCTAGAGAGTAAATTTATATAAGACACACATAAATTCAAAACCAGAATCTGCTCACACCCAGGTTGAATGGACAGGGTCAGGTGCATTAAAAGTATTAGAAGGATTAAATGTGCTAGCAGACAGAAAGCCTAGTAGAGTTTTATTAAGATTGAGAGAGATGAATATTATTAAGCCTGGTGATCGTACATGTCATTTTGAGAGAGAGGGTATTAGAAATGGAAGCAAACATCATTAACAGCAACTGGAAGAACAGTTTCATCTGCATACATAAACATTTTAGCCCTTGCTCTTCCTCTGGGTAGGTCATTAGAGAAATACTGGAGAAAAAGAAATAAAAAAAGAGGATGAAGCATTCACCCTGAAGGCATTGAACTGAAAAAAATGAGTTCAAGGTTAAGGAACATAGGGAGAAATAGAGAGTGAAGGGCTAGTCTAATAGCACCTTCGAGGCAGAGTAACATTTGTGATATTTGTACCAACACTATTAGAATCTGGCTCTGCCATACCAAGGCTGAACTTTTGGAGTAGCAATGTGTAGATGGGTTTCGCTATTGCCTTGTGAAGTTGGGTGACTGGAAAAGTGCTTGCAGTCATATCTGGGCCACTGACTCTAACAAACAAATAGGACCAATTCTCTGAGCATGTGATTTTCATAGGTAACTTCCCACAGACCTTCTGATCTGGACTTTTGCCCATGAGAATCATCAAGCAGCTGTTTAAAGTGAATGGAGACACAATGTGGAAAGTTTGGGCTTGGTATCAACACATGGGAAAAGCACACTGCTGAGATTTCCATAAGCTTGTGTCACACCATAACATAGCACCGCTCATCCCCATATCTGCCCTTCCCTCAAGGTACTGTCCTGTTGAGGCTCTTTCCAGAGCTAGTAATGGAGATGTCTTGCATTAGTTTCCTTGATGTCTCAGTATAAAGCCATTGCTTTGTCACTGTTCCAAAGCTTGAAAAGGAGGGTTGCCTTTGCTATAGTGAAACACAAATCAGCTTTTCCAGGTTTATGTCCACAGCAATGCAGCTTTTGGAAGTGGCAATGAACTGTTTCCTAAGAAGAACCACCTTTTCTGTTCCCTGTCATGGATGAATGTCTGTTCAGAGTGATGCTGCTCTACCTGTAGAGTCAAAGCTGGCAGGTAATTCATCATCCTGCGCCAAGTTGACTCATTAGATACCCAGGAAACTAGATATTAACTAGCTTCTTCATATGTTTCCCTTTATTCTCATTTCACAGTTTCCTGTCCCTCTGCTTTGTCCTTTGTTGCTAAATTGCAATTATCACAGATCTTTGATCTCTTCACCTGTGGGTGGTCCAACCATCCATCACCACAGAGGCTTTTTTAGGCACTAAAAATCCAAGATTTTCTGCAGATTTAAAAAGCCTGTAAAGCTTGCACTTGCCTGTAAAACAGCCATGCAAGCTGCATTGAACTGAGGGAAAGAAGGGAGGGCTTTTCCAGCTCAAAGCAGTAAAAGATTATTAGTGACTTAAAAGTCAGATTTAATTTCAAGAAGAAATATATGTTTGGTTTTTTTTTATTTTTTTTTAAATCCTTTACTTTTCAAGCTTCTTTTTATTTTCTTTCTTTCTTTTTCTTTTTTCTTTTTTCTTTCTCCTAATCAGTTGCAGTGACTTGATGGCCAGAAATGAGGTTTCCACAGAAAATTAGAAAAATCACAATTAACCTCTACCATTCATTGCTAGAATCTCTAATTTTAAATTGGAGATGCCACTGGACAATTTCCATCATTTTGTCCTGGTTATCTGGAGCATGTGCAATCTATCCAGAGCTTTCAGCTGGATATACTGTGTGTGAACTGAATAGCTAGTCAGCATGAATATAGTATGTCTGTTCAGCACTTCCCAACAGTGTGATACTTATTACAGATCCGGGTTACAGCTGATTTGCAAAGATATTACGAGCCTGCCTAGAATTTTCTGAATGTAGATCAGATCTGTTTAAACTATTGTGCTGGCTGGATATAGAGAAAAAAAAATCCAAAATCTACCTGGACTCATTTCTACACTGAAAAAGTAGAACTTGTCTTGTGTAATGGCTTTTTTTCCTCTCCATATCAAATTCAATACTTTTATTTTCAGACCACTTTAATTTTTCTGAACTAACTTTTACCTGCAGTGAGTTGTGTTTGCATCTACATCTTATAAAAAATTCAGCTTTAAAAAGAAGAATAACATAGAAACCAACATTGAATTTTGCTCTCTTCCAAATACTAAAATGAATGGAGGGCACATTTATATCCTTATGAGAGACTGTTAAATTTATTTTTTTTTCTTTCATGTTTTTTACTTTTTAACTAAAACTTCATTTTTGCACCAGCGATACCCAATGGTATCTCTTCAAAATTTTAATTGAACATGACAATTGCTTTTCATTCAGACTTTACCATCCTGAGGAGCAAAAGGCAGGCAGATCAGAAATTACTATATCTATGACACATTGCTAATGAATGTGAATTGCCATCCTCTGTCAGTTCTCTTCAGCTCTATGCTCTGGCATGACCATTTCTAAGTTTTTCCATGGGATTAGTCCCGTGCTGCTGCAGTGCCAGTGCCAGCCAGATTCCTTCTGTGAGATTCCCTGGGGCATCTCAGGCATTTGGAAACTCACAATTTCCAACTGCAAGTATTTAGTGCCTATATATGATATATGTAACTTTCATATTTGGTGAGGAGAGAGGGGACACATTACAATGAAAGAATAAATTGTCTCGTGCAATTATATGGCAATCTGTACCCAAAGTTGTGCACAGATTATTGACGCGGGAAATCCAGCCCTGATGCACCTTAGAAATGCCCACTGGATCTAATGGGGCATAATTTCACCCAAACACGTGCAGGCAGTGGTTATTATCAGGCAGAAGCAGTAGCACTGATATCTGTAGTTTTCTAAAGCAGCATGCTTGGGAGTACTTTTAAAGTAACACTCCTTAGTGGTCCAGTCTTAATAATAAGGTCTCCAGTAAGTTCTAAGCACCATCTCCTCCCTTTAAAGCCCCTAAAACTGAGGAGTTTATAATATTTCTAGGAGTAGGTTACCATTGTCAAGGATATAGTGCCACGGCTGCTGACTCCTGTGTACACCCAAGTCACTGCAGTGCTGTTCCCTTTGGCCTTGGATTCATAGTCCAGCCTCCTTCTGTTGTAGATATCATTGATACTCCCGTGACTGGGCAGTTATCCTTCAAAGCCAGCACACTTCTTTTTTTCTTTCTCCTTCACTTTCCATCAAATACTTTAAACATCCTACTATACAGCCACGTACGTGAGTGTCCCGGTTTCAGCTGAGAGAGAGTTAATTTTCTTCATAGCAGCCAGTGTGGGGCCATGGTTTGGGTTTGTGCTGGAAGCAGCACTGATAGCGCAGAGATGTTTTTGCTGTTGCTGAGCGATGCTCACACAGAGCCAAGGCCTTTTCTGCTTCTCGCACCACCCCGTCGGTGGGATGGCTGGGGGTGTGCGGGGAGTTGGGAGGGGACAGACAGGGCAGGTGACCCCAACTGACCAAAGGGACATTCCATACCATATGGCGTCATGCTCGGTTTATGAGGGGCTTGGGAAGAAGAGAAAGGGGGGGCAGCGGCGTTCGGAGTGATGGCGTTTGTCTTCCCAAGTAACCATTACGCGTGACGGAGCCCTGCTGTCCTGGGGGTGGCTGAACCCCTGCCTGCCGTGGGGAGTGGGGAATGAATCCCTTGTTGTGCTTTGCTTGTGCACGCGGCTTTTGCTTCACTGATTAAACTCTTGTCTCTGAACCCAGGAGTTTTCTCACTTTCACCCTTCTGATTCTCTCCCCCTTTTCTGATGAGGGGGACTGAGCGAGCGTCTGCGTGGTGCTCAGTTGCCAGCTGGGGTAAAACCACGACAGTGAGTACTAGTCATAGCACAGTGTTGGGAGCAGGACTGTGCAGCCAGAGACAGAGGACAAGAAAAAAGACACCAGTCATCTTCTGAACTTGTGCCATACTTGCTGGTCTTCTCATTACACTGTTGAGTTCGGTGCCAGCCTGGCACTCCTGATCCCCACAATCCAGAGCGTTGCCACTGTTCTCAGGCCTAGAAAGACACATGGATGTGGAAGGGGACCTGGAGAGGATTGGTTTGGCTCCAGGAGTTACCTGCAAACAATGATCAAGAAAGACAAAAACCTATTGGGCTTCTGTGGTGACAGTGTCTGATAGAGGCACCTACCAGAGGGTACAAGAAAAATTTACTTGGAAATGCGGTTCATAACTATTAGCCTGTTGGAAATATCAGCAGGTATAAGAGTGAGGCAGGGTTTTTTTGTTCTAAAGGAGGTATTGTAAGGCACTTACCATCAGGCCTACTATTTAGGCCACTTTTGCTAAGCTGCACTATCTGCACGATAATACCACTTTGTGCTTGATGACTTTGGGCAGCCTCATGCAGTAAGGGCTGTAATAAGGTGTGAAATAAAGATTTAGTAGCACAGCATTTCAAATGCAGTCTAGCAAAGGAGTTCATTACAGTTCCATTAAGTTTGCACAGTTAACATTAAGAACAACCAAGAAACACAAAAAAACTAAGGTTCCTGCGGCAGCATTGTCAGTCACGTCGTACAACCAACATGTACTGTTTCTCGCTCTGGACCAGATTGTACAAGTCTCACTGTTAGTAGAGTTGCCTGACTATAGTCATAGGACCTGAAGGTCTCAGAAACCATCAGCCCATAGGATTAGGAGCTCTGCCTAAGCGGAAGAGCCTTTCTTCACATTGGTGAACACCATCCATCTTTCACAGTCCTCCAGCTCACAGTGCAGCTGGGAGGTGCCGAGCAGGAGGAACTTAATCAGGTCAAACATTTCAATTTGTATCAGAATTAATTTAAAATAAAAAGAGAGCTGTTTGTGCATCTCTTGTGAGCGCAACATCTTTGCTCCCATCAGTGCTGGCTGCCCTATTCATTTCTAAGTGGTTTTAGTCTTGTCCTCCAACAGAGATGGAGGGAATTTTTTTCCAGAAAGCCATGATTTTGTTTTCCACATAAACATCTTGACTTGTCTGAAGCTGGTAGGGGTTTTTAATAATTATTCCCCTTGAAAAATTTTATAGAAAATGTTTTGAAATGATGAAAGTATTTAATTTGTGCATTTTCTGACCTGAGAAACATTTTCAGAGCCAAAATGCTGAAATGTATTCTTTCCTGGATTTCCATATGTAAAGGTTTTGAAATGTTAAAATTTCATCCAAAATTGGAATGGGAAACGTTTTTGTTTTGTAGCAGATTTCATAGGCTGGGAAAGCTGTTTGCAGACCATCAAGTTTCTCCAGGGCAAAAAAAAAATAAAAATCTATGTGTCAAATTTCAAGAAACACCTGGATATGTCGGTGTGATAAGCTACGTATCACTACTTTTCTGTTTCATTCTTCAGTCTGTGTTTCTGTCTGTCCTTGCCATGCCATAATTCTGAAAGATGAGGTCATTTAAATGTTCAAATAAATGTCTAAATATAGTTATCAAATTTAAATTATTTTATTCACTTAGGTGGCAAACTTTTCAATATCAAGCTGTCATCTCTGTCCTTATATAAGACCTCTCGCAGGAGTAATAAGAAAACTAATCCCCAAATAGGAGAGACTAAAAGCGTTTGCAGCAACTCTTCTCATGTGGGAAAAGCACGAGCGTATTGCCCAGGAGAGTTTAGCTGATTTCTGGTTGTGCCGCAGATCCTCCTTTTGTCTTTGGGCAGGTTCTTTGACCTCTGCTCCCTGCTGTTTTAGGAAAGAGACACACAGATTTGTTTTGGCTATTGAGTTTTCACATCTGGTGCACAACAAACAGGGTAAATGTTATGGCTTTAGTTTCTGATTTTAAGGGGCTAGGGGTGTCTCTTCATTCCATGTAGGTATGAGCCACAAAGACGAATATTACCTGTTAAGAGAATTAGCAGGGAAATGTGTGCCATCTTCACTCTCCGAAGTGAAGGCTACCAAACTGAGGCTATATAAATTTAATGTATTCAAACATTGCAGTGCTGTGTGTAAGAGGATATGATTTAAGGTAATGCATTTTAATACAGCATTATACACTTGCCAGAATGATTTTCCTTATAGTTATAGTCCTGGTTTTAAAAGACAGTACATCAAGACACACCGTGAATTAACTTGACTGAACACTTTTTGTGATAAATAGCTGGCGCAGTGGTACAAGGTTCAACTGACCCAGAGACAGAGCTGCAGAGACAGCTTGCCTGCCTTGTGTTTTGGGACATTACTGTGGGCTGGTAAAGACGATGGCTTGAGTCATGAATAATGTTTTGGGCTGGACATTGCTTTTCTATGTGCAGGTACACAAGAAGGGAGAAAGTATCCACCTTCCCAGCTCCAGTGCTGGTGTTTCAAGGTATGTTGGTGAGATGGTGACTGCAGACTTGGAGGCTCTGTAAGGGGATGGGAAGGCAGCTGCCCACTGTGGTACCAGTTGCCCCAGTAATGTCAAAAAAGGGAAATACAGACCTCTAGGAAGCACATCCCCAATGAATTTAGGCAAGGAATTGGCCAAGAGTCTGAGGAGTCTCTTGCCTGGCAGTGCTGGGTAGCTCAAGCTGCCCTAAGGGAATCCCATTTCAGGGGGAAACTTCCCCTGCAGCAGGGCTCTTTCAGGGCGTTCCCTTTAGGGGTCGCATCAGGGCTGAGAAGCTGGAATCCGACTGCCACCTTCTATAAGCTAGAGGAGTCTGCTTTCTGAAGAGAGCATGATAACCTCCAGCAAAACCACAGTCTTTTTCACATCAATGGTCCTCACAGCTTGCATCCAAGTCCAATAGAATATTAATTATGACCAAAAGTACAAATGTAGCAAACAATTCTTTTAGAAAACGTGATTTATCTGTCTAAGCAGCATTATTAATTATCAGTTTATCAGTAGCTCAACATAAAACACATAATTATGTCAGTGAATCATTTAATAATTAGGGCACAAGTTAATTGCAATCATTCACCAGCTGAATAAAATCTCCATGAGGCAAACAATGAGACCCCAGTGGGATAGAGGTAATTTTAACACACTTCTTCAATTAATAAAGTAAAAACTGTAAAACCAACACAATTACAGTGGTCGACAGGAGTATGTGTATGTGAATGTGTGTTTGGGGGAATAAGAGTTTTGACAAACTAATGGCAGTAAATTTGCAAAGTTTAGTGATTTCCCCAAATACTCATGTTCTGAGGAAAACTATAGTCTGAAAAAAGAAAAAAAAAAAGGAAAGAATAAAAAATTTGAATGGAATAGAAGTAAATGGGTATCACTGAGTTATTCTGAGCAAATGTGTGGAGAAATGAATGCCTGGTATTTATGGGCTTTCCATAGGGACAAAAAGAATTTATGTGTGATCAAAGCAGGGGTGAAACAGCAAATGAAATATCTTCATACCTGCTTTTTAGAGGTGCTTTTTCTGACTGCTGCTATTGCAACACATTGTCTGGCTGGGGAGTTTGAGTACTGATCCACTCCTCATACTGATGGTATTGACAACAGATATTCAGAAATCATGAATTAGCTGTTCCCTGCTACTCAGCATCATCTTCAGATATGAAGGTTTCTAAAAGTTGAATACTTAAGAGATTCTTTTACTTCTAAATTTTGAATTTTGAAATTGATTTCATATCATCATTGCCAGATTTTCTATTTTGTATTTATTCATTCAGACTAGAACAGTGCTTTAAAGAATGATACCTGACATCCCAAATATTCATTGGATTCCAAGAACCAGGATTAAAGAAGCAACAAGCACGTGCTGCCAGGCTGGCAGTAGCTGCAGGGCCTGCAACACAGAGCACGCCAGGAATTGCTATTCCTCCAGATCACCTCTCTGTGTCTCAGCTATTTTCCGTACTCCCATTTACCTTTGGTTTTAACTGACATTAGGTAATGACACAGCCAGGTGATCTCAGCTGAATTGGTTATTTAGAAGAGATTGTCAGAACATTGTTTGTTTTCTTTCCACTGATTATACCCCCTTTCTGGACAGGCAGCAAACAAAAGAAAATTATTTAGATGTATTTGATTTATCTGCCAGTTTTAACATGATAGTGAGATCACCCCTGTGTCTATACTCAGTGGGAGAAGCAGGCAACCACTGAGAATCCATGTGAGCTTGTGGTAGTCTTACGAAGGAGTCTAATTTCTATGCTGTTTGCAGAATATGGCTAGGATGCTTATAATGCTTAGCCAAGTGTCAGATTATGAGGACTGAACCAGGCAGGAGGATCTAGATCAGTTGAAAAGGGATGGATTTCCCACTGACACCTATTTGGAAAGGGAAGAATTGTACATCCATCCACAACCTGGAGTTTTGTTGCATCACCTTTGCTAAATCACCGGCAACTCTGCTGTATCTCCTTCTCCTACTGTTTATGATTTGCACTTCTATCCTGAGCCAAACTGGGACCCATCGTGTGAGATGCTGTACAAACACATGTCGAGAGATAACACAGAGAGACCAAACAGCTGAAAGGAGTACCTGCTTTTGAAATTACCTGCCTGGGGTACTCTGTCATGGTTCTAGGACTAGTACACACCTCTGTCCTTTACAAGGTGCATTCAGATACTTCAGTAATGTGAAAGACTTCTCATTGTGAGTAGAGTGAGGAGACTCCATCACTATTAATTGGACCATTCCTGGAAAATCTAGTAATTTTCCTTTACCTTGCATAAAGATATAGAAAGAGACTATAGCAATAGAAGTGATAGAGGCTGGGTCCAATTAGGCTATTTCCTGATATTTTAGGTAGGAGAGATAAATATGTAATGTAGACAGAATGTTAATAATCTAAAATTGGCCTTAACATTTAAATCAGAGTACTAAAAGCCAGGCTGGGTCAATCTGATTCAGACAAGAACTTTCCTTATAAAAATCCTCAGCAGACCCTTGCGGAGATGATGGCATATAACTAGCTCTGAGACCTGGAAGTCAATGAACAACAGGTGCTTGCTCGCTAGTAGCTGTTAAATCTCTCGCTCCTCAGGTGGAACTTGTCTTCTTGGCATTAGCTTTAATAACAATGATACTAACACCAATGACTAATTAACAGTTAGTTGGTGTTGGAAGTTATTTCTGTTTTGTGATGATACTGAAGACTGGCAGATCAGTCTGAGGGTCTAGATTTCTCACATTTAAAGTAAAGGGGGAACAGTGATGATATGGCAACAAGTATGTATAGCTGTGGATTTGGTTTCCTTGACTTGCTCAAAGAAAGCTTGAGCACAGTGTGGGTAAACAGGCTAGGCAAGAGTGCTCTGGGTGAAAGTATTGTATTGTGAATGAAAAAGATAAGAAAAGCGTAGAGGAAGAGTAGCTGTGTACAGTTAAAATGAAACGGTCTATTAAGAAGGATCCTGCAAGCTGCTGTCCTGAAACTGTTTTGCATTTTTAACAGCTTAGGTGTTGGAGTAAAAGTATGACTATTAAACTGAATGAGAAGAGACTGCAAATGTGCTGGAGAACCAAGATGGAAACATGATTTGAAAGAGGAAACAGCATGCAATTCAACAAGGTGAGTGTAAGGTGATCTGCTTGACAGGAATAATCTGCAGTGCAAACATGAAGTTAGCAGCTAGGTAGTATTTCTGGGGAGAAGAACAGTGGGAGTAGAGAGGGTATGAAACAAAGTAGTTTCAGACCATGCAAATAATGCAGATTTCCTTCTAGGATGTAGACTAGGAAGGCTTCTTGCAGGCTATTTGAATAACCATCTGTCCTGGCTCTGGCCAGGCCGGGGTNAGACCTCACTGGGATGCTAGGACTTACGTCTGCTCACCATATTTCAGGTGGTCTAGGTATTGAGTCTAGAAATCACTGTAAACTTGAAAGCTATTGCCAGGAAAGTTTAAAGAAACTGGGTGTATTTAGGGAAGAGATAGCCGAAGGCAGGCATGTGTGTAGCAGCCTGCTATCTGGAATAAGGGAGAAAATTGTACTCCCCATTCATTGTGAAAAGGTCAAGAGGTATGGGCTTAAATTGTAGCAAAAGATATTTATGTTAGACACTAAGAACAGCTTTTAACAGTAAGGTAGTTAAGCACTAGAAGCAAATCTGTGGGGAGGATGATGATTTTTTCATTGCTGAGATATCTGAGAACTGGGCAGGTACACACAAGGCCTGATGGGCAGTGGAGAAGTATTGACAGAGTAGGGGGAGACTCTGAAGCTCTCTCGGGTTTCCTCCCTTTTCCTTTGTGATTCAGTCAACCAGCAACACGTCAATTCTGAAAAAGCTGGGAGAAACTTCTTTCTGCAGAGTTTGTGGTCTCTATTTTGCATATCTAAAGGCTACAGCTCAACTCTTGGATGTTTATTCCAGAGCTGAACTGCCAAAGATTTCTTAGCATGGCAAAGCACCCATTCGTGTAGGTGGGGAAAACCAGCCAGCTAATTAACTGACTGTCACAAATGGGTTGAAGAGAGCACAGAAATCAACCACCTTGGAAAAGCATACTCAGATGTGATTCTCCAAAGCAGGAAATCCTGAAAATTGCCCAAAGAAGCCGTAATTGTCTGTATCCAACATGCAGAAGATTGAAATCTCCTTGTCTGAGAACCAAATACAGGTGCATTTATTCAGAGAAGAGCATCCACACCCTACCAAGCCATCATTCAGCGATACGTGATTTCTCCAGGAGGAGGAACTTGGGGAGGGGACAAAACTACAGATCTGGGGTCATTAGATCAACTGCTTGTCTGTCTGAAATATAATCAGTGTTATTCCTAAAGACTTGCTCATCTGTCATTTAGGTTTTGTGTTCAGAGGATGGTAATTAAGTGCTATTAATATGAAAAACTCATTGATCCAATCACTGCTTGTGCATGATTTGCACAGGCATTAACCTAGTCTGGCTTGGTCCATGGGCATGATTCAGTTATGCATATAATAATGATGATGATAACGACAGTAAAAATAATATAGTGAGCACTTATTTCTTGGGGAATATATATGTCTATTTATAAATGCATATTGCACTAAGTTAGAAATGTTTGAGAAATTACTTTCTTTCCTTGTGGAATTCTGAATTAGTTTACATTTCAGAGATAAGCAAGTCACTTTAATTTTTTTTATCCTGCTTTCAATACTCTTCTAAATTCTTCCACATTCTTTTTCTACTTCTGTGGGTTTAGAAAAGTTTTTTTTTAATGATTTTTAAATTATTGGTGTCTTCAAAGGTCCTCTTTCCCCAGATATTTCTTGGGGGAAATGACCTTGAAAAATATTATGATTAAAAGAAGTCAAAACAGTACAAAATTATAGGGAAAGAAAAAATACAGATATATATGAATTATTTTTCGGGAAAAGGTAAAAAAACAGACAAGATAAGATAAAGCCTTGTGTTAGAAGGGTCAGTTAAAAAAAAAAAAAGGAATAATATGACTGCTTCCATGATTTTCACATGTGAGTTCTCCTTTATATATTTGAGAATTAGAAGAACCCCAAACTGTTCTTTATAGCATTGAAAAGAGATACTTCTGGAGTGGAATTTATCAGTTATAGAATCATAGAATATCCTGAGTTAGAAGGGACCCATAAGGATCATTGAATCCAACTCCTGGCTCCACACAGGACCAGCTGAATCAGAGCAGATGACTGAGAGTGTTGGCCAGATGCTTCTTGAACTCAGTCGAGCTCGGTGATGTGACCACTTCCCTGGGGAGCCTGTTCTAGGGTCTGACCATCCTCTCAGTGAAGAACCTTTTTCTGATCTCCAACCCAAACTTCTCCTGTCGAAGCTCCATGCTGTTCCCTTGGGTTCTATCGCTGGGCACCAGAGGGAGGAGATCAGCACCTGCCCCTTCACTCCCCCTTGTGAGGAAGCTGTAGGCTGCGATGAGGTCTCGCCTCAGTCTCCTCTTCTCCAGGCTGAACAAACCAAGGAACTTCAGCCTGTCCTCATATGTCTTCCCCTCTAGACCCTTCACCATCTTTGTTGCCCGCCTCTGGACACTTTCCAACAGTTTTATGTCCTTTCTGTACTGTGACGCCCAAAACTGCACACAATACTTGAGATGAGGCTGCACCAGCACAATGTAGGGTGGGACAATAATTTCCCTAGACTGGCCAGCAATGCTGTGCTTTGATGCACCCCAAGATATGGTTGGCCTTCCTGGCAATCTCCAACTGTTACTGTACCCTGATTTACAATCAGAAGATGATAGCAAACAAAGCTGAAATTGTAAGACAAAAGAAGCAACAGAAAATGTTATTTGGTGATAAAACAGCACCTGACCTGTGAAAATACCAAAACTAAAGGTCACCTCCTGCTCCCCAATACTTTAACTGCTTCTTAAGTAATTAAAGCCCCCTTTCACTTTCCATCCCTCAAAACCCCTTTCTCCAAACTAATATCCTATGATTACTTCCCAGGCTTAAAATTTTGCAGGTGATTCTGTGCTTTACTGAACTGAAGCCATAATGAGCATTTGACATCTAGGACTATTTCTGCAGTTAATAACAATATGTGATATGCTATAAGAACATTTCATATCCATCTTGCTTGGATAGAAGACAAAGCAAGCTCAGGGGAAAGAAATCTTACCGCAGTAGTATCTTGGGTAGTAGTAGAGTAAAGCAGTGAAAAATACTATCACAGCTAATGCCTCTTTGTGCAATTATTCCCACTTTTATAAGTTTGCCCCAGTGTGAAAGTTTTCCCCTTTAAAATGGGCTGGCAAAGATAATCCATTAATTCAACAGCACTGGAAAGTTAACATTTTTTCCCTTCATTAGCAAGTTCAAAATTGCATTTTATTTCCATTTTGATGAGATTTTTATGAGTTAGAAGAGATGAAGTTGAACCCCAGGAGCTTAATGGACCCAGAAAGATCGCAGATACAGGATTGAATTCAATGAACCGTGAGGAGTTTAGTAAATTAATTAAATTTAAGAAAATAATGATTTTTTTGTCTGCTGGATTAAAAATGCTAAAATGCAATGAAAAGTTAATTTAATGCTAAAACTTTTCCCCCTAAATTTATTTTGCATTGGTATTAAATAACTTCTGCAAAGCTTAAAAAGTAGTGAAAAAAGAGATGAGAAGACCTATAGAAAAATAATTATTAAAGGTTTTCTGATTCCCTACTGCCTCCTGAAATCACTTCAGTCTCAGGACTGTCATTCAGAGGTATGAATAGCTTACTTCAGGCTATCTGTAGGGTTTCCTAGACCCACATCTCCCCTGTAGCTGTTCTTTGCTTGGACTTGTTACAGGAACATCTCAGCTGAAGTCCATAGCCCAATATGTTCACACATCTGTGATGCAAAACCCTGAGGTAGCTAATAGACCTACAAGACCTTCTAAGGTCAGAAAATCAGGTTTCCCTGACCAAGTGAAAAGACTGAAGGGTTTTAATTTGTTTATTAAGCTTTTTGTGTCTCATCAGTAAGCTGGTTTGTGACATCTGTGGTAGGTTTCTTCTCTGCTTGGCTCCTCCACCTGGAGTTAGCCCTTTGCAGCATTTCTTACACTGTACTGCAGACAAATGAAAAAATTCAATCTTGAGGACTTCCTCTGGGTGATTTTTGAAGATAAAAACAAGAAGAAGGCAGATCACTAAAACATCAAAATGCTGAATGAAGCTTACTTGCCACCCTACACTTCTCAACCCAACCAGATGTGTGAACCTAGCAGATCAGTGAACATGCTGGAACAAGAGCTACTTTAATTCTCTTTCTATTCTTCTTTCTATTTTCTCTTTTCACACATGATGTCAGACATTGCAGAGCCAGCTCTTCCCATGTCAGCTGGCTGAGCTGTAATAAAGCAAATAACACAGATAATTTCAGCGATTAGCAGGGGTTAGTGTTACTGTGCAAAAAGGCACAAGGAAACCTGCCAGAAAGAAAAGTAAAAAAAAATAAAATTAAAAAAAAATAATTGAAAAAGCAGAATTAAGTCAATTTCCCTTCCTACTCTTTCTTCCGCAAGGGAATACTATTGCAAAGAATGACATTTCAGAAGCCTGTCATTATTGATGATATGACAGATTCAGATGTGGCCATTGGAGGAATATGACTTTATTTTGCATCCAAAAACAATGCATGAATTTTCTTTAAAAGAGCAATTGGCTTTGTCCTGTGATTAATGACCTGCCACTCAACAGCAGCTAACCAGTCTTCAAAGCACAGCATCCAACAGAAAATTAAGCTGTGAATGAGAACTGGTGTGACCAAAACCAGAGAGGGAAATCTAAAGCCTATCAGTGGCATTATGAGTTGAAATCAATCAATCAAATGATATCTTCAGCTCTGGCAGTCTCCACACAGCATTGCTCTTCAGTGGTGTTCAGGTAGAGAGATGGCTTCCAAGGTCATTTGGTGTTGCTGAAATCCTGCAGAAACCAACTAGGAACTACAGTATTTGACCGTGAATACCAGGTACCACTGAACTCAATGTTCAAGGGCTGTGTGTTCATATGGCATGAGCTGATGATGATGACTGGAGGTGTGGTTGTGCTTCTTGAGTACATCAAACAATTACTCATTTTAAAATGCATGCAAGAGATGTGGTAGAAGATGACGGTATATATAAAATAAAGGATATACAGTTTAAGGAATTGATTATGGATGTAGAAAAGTTTGAATGATTTGGATCCATTGAATGTGGACTTCTCAGTGTCTGGATCTCACTGTATTGCTGGTCGTGGATGCACCATATCAAGCTTAGTTCCTGCCATTCAGCAGGAGTGGCAAATTCAGATTTAAGTTGTCTGTGGCTCAAAGCAAATGAGAGATTTGGAGGGTCAGCCTGTGGAATTCTGTAAAAGTTACTTCTTGCTAAGTCCCTCATGGCATTGCTGTAAATGAGTCAGTTGTTGCATCTCTATCTGTAACCAATGAGACGGGAAGAATCAGACAGGTGAAGTTACTGACAGTTACAATTTTCTTGTATAATTTTTTTTTTAATTATTTCATCAAAACAAAGACCCTTTGATAACTGGCATTTTGTCCTTATGACTGTCTTGAAGAGCATGGTCAAGGCATCTCTTGACCCATTGGACCCTTGTCCTGGAGAACGAATTTACCCCCTTTTTGAACAGCTGATCGCTGTGCGGGCAGAAGCATGTTTGTGATCCCTCAGTGTGGATCATGAGGCACTGAGTCCCATCAGCCCCTCAGCCTATTGAGAAGGGATGAGGAAGGAGAAGGCCCTCTGCACTCAACAGTTGAGAGTCTGTGTTGAGAAGGTGAAAATGCCCTTCTTTCTAACTGCAGTCAGTGCACTGTTCTTTACCAGATGCTGACTAGCTTACTTTAGATTCACTGTTGGGAACAGAGCACATCAAGACTGTTTTGTCATTGGCTCCTACCATTAGAGATTTAAAGCTCATGCCCTCCCCAGCCAAAATTTTTATTTCACGTGTGGTTGCTCTTTTGAGCAGAGAGATGAGCTGCAAAAGTTACAGCTATCTAAGACTGTGTTTGGAAAAGACAATGTTAATTTTTAGTTTTCCACCTCAGTTTGTTGTACCACATCTTGTCAAACTTGATGTGGGTTGTCCCAGTTGCATGGTGTTGGGCTGCAGCAAAGCTGGGGTTGGAGCTGGGCATGTCTAAGTGTCTTGTAGTTTCTTCTAAGTGAAAGTTAGTTGTTTGCAATTCACTGTTCTTTACCTAATGTCTTTTGCAATAAAATTTATTGCAATACAACATCCCAAAGGAGGCAGAGCTTCATTTCAGAGGCTGGGGTCTTATACAACCTCGTGGAAGCAACAGGCTTCCTTCTCTGCTCTTGTCATTGCTCACAAACCTGTGGCTTGTGACCTCCCATATGAGGGACTGAAGAAGTCAAGGACACAGGTGATTTGTTAGCTATTGCGGAAGGTGTGAGTTCATTGATGCAAAAAACAAGACCACCAGGAAGAGCACCTTTTCAAGTCTTATCAAATAATAATAGTTCAGAAGACCCTGTTTCCATTGTTGTGTTGGGAATCATGGAACTACTTCCCAGAATGAGTGTATTAAAACAAATCATCTAATATCTTACATAAAATCAGTACTTTAATTGCTGCAAAGAGCTTTGAAACACTGTGTAGCAATTTGAAGAATGTTTCTGGGCTTGGTTTCTGAATTCTCTGTGATAGTGGGAACTCACTATGTGGATCCCTGTTCTTTTAAAAACTCTAAGGAAATGTGGAGCTTTTGCTTTTCTTCTGACTTTCATTTGCCTTGCAGTGAGCCAAAAGTAGAGAGAAAAGAGATGCTTTTACACTGCAAGAGCAGGGCTAGTACAAAGCTAGCAATGAGGATGATAAACTTTGGTAATCCATTAAAATGAAGCCCGCCTGACAACAAAATACCTCAACTCAAGATGAACCATTTTTTCTAGCCTAGCCTCTTGGTGGAGGAAGAAGAAACTAAACAATGAATCAGATACTGAGAGATTTTAACCGCTTGCTAAGGCTTGTGAGGGAATGCTGTGACTACAGAGATTGGAGGTTAAAAATGCTCTCTCACTAGCCATCCCAGGGGAGGTTTGAGCTAGAAAGGTCAGTTGAAAGAACAGTCATACACTCCTGTTCAGAATGGAGCGTATTTCTTAAACCCTTGCAGAAATCTAATCTAATATCCAGAAAATTCTCACAACACACCTTGTGATGGCTAAGTGAGGACGTGAAATACACAGAATCACAGAATCACAAGGGTTGGAAGGGACCTCGAAAGATCATCTAGTCCAACCCCCCCTGCCAAGGCAGGGCCACCTAGAGCACATCACTCAGGAACACGTCCAGTCGGGTTTTGAATGTCTCCAGAGAAGGAGACTCCACAACCTCTCTGGGCAGCCTGTTCCAGTGCTCTGTCACCCTCACAGTGAAAAAGTTTTTCCTCACATTAACCCGAAACCTCCTGTGCTCCAATTTGCACCCGTTGCCCCTTGTCCTATCGCTTAGTGAGGCCGAGAAGAGCCTGGCTCCATCATCCCAACACTCACCCTTAACATATNCAATGCAGAGTAGAGGGGGAGGAGGACCTCCCTCGACCTACTGACCACAGCCCTTCTGATGCACCCCAGGATGCCATTTGCCCTCCTGGCCACCAGGGCACATTGCTGGCTCATGGTCATTCCCCCATCTACCAGGACCCCCAGGTCCCTTTCCCCTATGCTGCTCTCCAGCAGGTCAGCCCCCAACCTATACTGGCACATGGGATTCTTCCTTCCCAGGTGCAAGACCTTACACTTGTCCTTGTTGAATCAAAAGAAACACACGTTATTCTGATAAGAGCTCTGTTTTCTCGCATTAGCTGAAGAAAAGAGGTCTTGAAGTGTCCGTATACGTGCATTAATGAATGTCATCCAAATAGGGCAACTCGGAATCAATGTGAATAGAGTCTGGAAAAGGACTGCCTTTCAGGTTTGGGGAGTCTAACTGAGGCAACGTGACCATTGGGTCCCTTTTACATGCAGAAGTACCAAAGTCCAGAAAATGCAGCAAAGATACCAAGGAGATGGAATTATTTTCTACTTGAAAGATGAGATCAACTGAGTGCCACAAAGATGGGAGTTCCTTGGCTGTGGAGCATTACAGGGGCTGAGAAACTAAACACAGTAAGTCCTGCTATTACATGCTCCGGCAAAGGTGGTTTGAAGTCATCTCACAAAAAGGAGTGCTTCCTTTCTACTGTAATGCTGGCCTGGCTTCCTCAGTCTTTGCAGATTAAGCAGATCTGTCTGCCTGGTGTGCAAGGACTTCCAAAGGGGGTTCCCTCAGCTGCAATATTACCACAAGACATTTTCTTATCAGCACAATAGCCGCATGATAAATTGCACTCATCCCCATTCAGGTTAACTGAAAAAAAGGGCTGGGGTGTGGGTTTCACATACCACTTTAATTTACCCTTCTGAACATTTACCGGCAATTCTAATGTACTGCAGTCGTGGAGGTTGTGCTCTTTCTCACTCAATTTTCATTTTTCAGGTGAAGAATAGGAAAGCATGTTTTTTGAAACCATTTATTTATTTTCAAATGCAGCACTATCTTCCTGCAGAGTGAGAAGTAATGGATAGAAACACCAATAGGCTATTATCAGACTGATGCTGAGAATGAAATGGGAATGGATAAAGCTTTGATGGAGTCCTGAAAGCATCTGTAACTATTTGTAGCTTAGAATTATACCTGCAGATTACCCAGATCTCTCTGAAGATGTTGCAATATCTACCATGACCCCTATCGCTTACTGCATCAGGCTTCCTTACCAGTGAGCAAGACTTTGCAGTGAAGAAACAAGCCTGTCTCTCACTGAAGTCACTAGGAGTTCGACTAGTCTGTGGCCAGTGGGATTTGGTTCAAAGTGTCCAAGTACAGAAAGCAATGGATCTGGCATCCTCCTGTTGTGCCAGTGACCCCTGGGATGGGGGTAAGAGCACAAAGATCTCTGTAACACAACACAAATCACCCAAGACATGAGCAGTAGGGACGAGCTATAACCGGAGCTTGAGAGCTTACCCTTATTTTCTTGTTATGGATTTTCCTCTTATTGGGTAATCACTCACAAGCAGGCAGCTGCCGTGCTTTGGGGTTAGGTCTTTCTGCCTTTGCTGGGAAGGCAAACCAGACCTATCTTCTGCAAAGGAGAGGGGCTCACAAGACAGATGCTCTGTATGTGGCAGTGGCTCCTGAGCCCGAGGTTTGTCCTGGGACAGAGCAGAGGGTGGTGAGCACAGAGGAACCCTTGTGACAGGGAGCCAGATAGTGGTCGGCAGTCTAATTGCCCACACAGACAAAAGGGAACATCACATATTTGTAGAACATCCAGCCTCTTCCCTGCTCTGTCCTACAGCAGTGGCACTGCTCTCCATGCTGTTTGGTACACGCAGTAGCCAGTGCTGGGGTAAGAAGACACCCTTTAGAGGTGAATCAGCAGGACAAGCCTGTCCCTCTCCCCATCCTTCCCGTCTGCCTGCAGCCCCGTGGCTGTGTCACGGAATAGCACAGTGCTGGAAACTTGTGTCCTGGGGCCAGAAGGACCCTGCCTGTCCTTGGGCAGTGAGGAACTAGGCCCTGAGGAGAGGGAAATGAGCTGTTAAGTTACATGCAGCACACTTGCGACTGCTCTTTATATTCCATACCCCAGTGCTTTATCCAAAGTAATTTAAACATCTCAAGCTCTGGTGCCCCCATCACTTTTCCTGTCACATTATTTTGCAGGCTAACTCATCTCAGCATTTGCATTTTTCCACACAAAATTCAGAAACAGTTTTCCCTCCCTTCCAGTCCCTTAATTTTACTGAATGTTTTGCAACACTCTCCTGTTTCCTTCCAATGTCTCCTGCCACTCACACCAGCTCCTCTCCTTTTGTGTCTCCCAAACAGGACATGGCACCTAGAGTTTACAAAATGCTTAAGCAAAGGGGGCAGGTTATTTGCCAAGTTTAGGTCTTGGTAATATGTGGATGTGTAGGGCACTAATCCAGGTTAGAAAACCACAGAATGCTCTGCCACCGGCTTCCTGAATCCCACTATTGTCTTTCCTGTTTCTTACCACATTTGTCCTCCATGAAGTATTCCAGAAGGGAATTGAGAAGAAAATTCAAAGGGTGCTGAGGCTGTGGCTGTGGGATCCATGTAAGTATGAGGACCACATTGACACCATTTAGCACTTGGTGTAGGGCCAAGAACCTCTCTTCCCTCTTTGACTAGAAAGATATCCTAGATAACACCGTTATTATGCACATAATGTTGTTTTGGTATGATTTAATCATTAGAATTACGGTTTTAATAGGATTTGGATGAGTCTTTAAAAGCAAAAACCAACATAGGAAGTGTGTCCGTGTAGTTTTGGCATGCAGATTTTTAAAGGACTAAAGGAAATATTCAAAGCAATTCCTAGAAATTATGGAAATAATGTTGGGCAACACGGACTATTGATTTCAATATTGTTGTATGGAAATGAGAAAAGCCTATAGGCAACCTGCGACAACCAAACAGATTAGTGTTATTTACAAACCATAATGGTATCCAAATGCTTTTTTTTTGTTAGGATCCCTTGAAACACAGATTGCAGTGGGTTTAGGACTATGAGCATTTTAGGCATGTTATAACCTATGGGTTTAATAACAATAAGTCGTTTTCTCTGGCTGATTTAAAACCTACTTGTCCCATAAATGTATGGTGGATGGTTTTAATTAACACCTCAACAAAAGCAATTTTTCAGGTGGGGCGATTGAAGCGTGGGCTGCATTTAAAGTTATATCTGGCAAAAGGAAATCTTTTTTGTACTTGTTCTTCTCTCAGAACATAATTTGTCACTGGAACTCGTTGACAATAGACATCACCCACGAGAAGAATTTGGTAGGAAGAACAGTAATATTTTAACAACATATAGACCCTTCATTGCACATGTATAGGGTGGAAAAAGAAAATGTTAAGATATCAATCCTCATGCTTTAGGCATAACACCTGTCATTAATGAAGGCTTGACCAGAAGTTGTCCCTGTCTTATTTCAGTTTTAATTTATAGAGCTCCGAAAAGCTTCCTTTGAAACTACCAGTATTTCAGATGTAGGAACACAGGTGACAAGGAGCCCTGCTCTGAGCCAGATGGAAATTTGCATTTGGTGGAATCTTCAGTTCCTTTGTGAAAAACAGAAAGAAATAAATTGGGACTTTTGTGGTGCTCCATACAATGCAGTCTAGCCTAACCTAGGGACAGTGCTGCAGCATCCAATGGAACTGCACATCCTTGAAGAGCACATATCCTACTGAGACACATAGTCTTGGGGAATGGGTGTTTGAATTAAATGGCTTGCTTCTGAAATGACACAAGGAAAGCATGTCCCATATCGATGCCTGGCAAAAACGTGTCTGAAATGAGTCTCTTTCTATGCTAAAGAACCAGCTGAAATTCTCCCTCCCCAAATTAGTTATAAACTTTTGCTCTGCTTGTCCTTGCAAAAAAGTGTTGCAGAACATGACCAATTTTTAGAATGTCCACCTAGTTTATTGCTTTAGTTTGTTCTTGGCAGTCAGTAAGCTTTTTTTTTTTTTGCCTATGAGCAATGCTATTCTGTATCACAAATAGCTCTATTCTTTGCAGTCTTAATTTCCTGGAAGACTCTATAATGAGCAAACATGTTTTTTTATTGACCTTCACATTGTTTGGTCCAACAAGCCAAATTTCACAAAAGATGTAGACTTCATAGTTCTTACCGTCTCAGGAACCTGTATTTTAGACATGTTTCTGAGTCATTGCTTTAAATGACTCAGGGGACATAGTGACCCTTCTTTTTCAGTCATCCCCTTATTATCTTTGGCTATTAACAGCCAAATAAAACTCAATCATATTTGGAAGCTGTAAAGGAAAGTGGTCTAATGACTGCACAATGAGAAAATTCATGTTAAACACCTCGTTTTGGCTGTTAGGCCCTCCTGGAGTGCCTAGTGTAACCATGCCTGTCAGGTTGAAGAGAAAAGTGAAGCAAATGCAAGCCAGCTGTCTGGAGAGTTTTTAAATGGTTCCTTGTTTTTAGGAAATCAAACAAACAGCATCATCTTTAAAAGAAAGAAAAGATGAAATATTTTGCTCATAACGGTCTCTACAGTTAGAGGTTTGAACACCCTGGGGATACTCTAATGATACCCAGAAACAGGATAGGTACAAATGAGTTCACTTCAAGAAACAAGAGAAAGGAAATGCTGCTCATATTTGTAGATATTCTCCTTGGCATCTGTTTTATCTACTGCCATGACTCAGACAACTGTATCAGAGCAAGGGAAGGCAATCTGGGTGAAGAAATGCTGAAGGCAAAGCAGGTGAAGAAACCTGCAGAGTCTTGAACGTTCATTTGAAATTTGTGGTAGTGCAGAACAGGACATAGAGCAAAGGAGGACAGATGCGTAGATTCAGAGTCAAGTTAACATTTGCAAATGCAAAACAAACAGGAAACTCGAATTACATTTAAAAACAACAGCAAGGGAGTGCATTGATCTGAAATCAGAATTTCTCTCTTTGTCTTTCACCTTGCTTATTGTCAGCTTCCCATCATGGAGCAGTTCCGTGTTCCTCTGGAATCAGGAGAATTCAGTTCATAGCTGACTCTCACTTCTACGACTTGGTCAATTTACTTGTTCTTTTCTTGTTTTGGAGAGAATATCAGCACTTCCTCTGGCTTTCCCATTTAGATAGCAATTCTTTGGGTGCATTATATATCTTACTGTTTCTCTGCTTAGAGCTGGGCACAAGAGAAGTCTGATCTTCATTAGGACATACATTTTCTCCTGTGTCGGTTTCTTACACAACTACACTTTTGGAATTTTCCCAAGATTTTTGTCATATCTTTCTGCTAAAAATATAGTGTTATTGTATTGTTTTTATATTAATTGAATGCAACTTAACTTTTACTAGTGAAAATACAGTTTTCTGTTTCTGTGTATCTGTACATCTCCATTTAAAATATGCTTCTTTTAAATTACAGTTGGATCATGCCAAGAAAGTTAGTGGGGAATAATCAGACCCATTTGTTTATATAGTGGTTTACCCTTTTATAGGGACAATGGAGATGTAGCTGTATCAAAATCAAAATGGGGCCAATGTTTCATGGCACATCCAACAAGCAGGCAGAAGTGAGTGAAAACTCTTTATTCAGTGGAAACTGCTGAGAGAATTTATACAGGAGTGCACAGGATATACATATCTAGGCTTGCAAAAATAACTCTGCAGGAGTTGTAATGACCACCAGCTATCAAGACCATGGGTTTATGAGCCATATCTCCATTTTATTCTAGCGTGAACAGTCATTCAACTTGTATCTGATTGCAAGTTGCTGTTTTCAGATATTGCCAACAGAGAACAATGTGGGTATATATTCTATGTGCATGTCAATAAAACCTATTTAGAATATGGTTTCATTTCCTTACTGCCACCTACAAGGAAATAACAGACCAAGTATGAAGTTTAACAGCTGTCCCCATGATCAGAAAGTGATTTTCATAAGGTTTTGAAGAGACACCCAGAGAAAACGTTGATTCATGTTCAGCCTTGTAGCAAGCATACAGGGAGCCTAGATTGATAAGGAGCTAAGACTGGTAAATCATAATGTAAATAAAAGCACTATTTTTCATGCAGCTTATTTACAATGGCTTTAGTATGCTACATTTCCAGGGAAATATATGTTCTTGTCAGGAAACTTCAGGGGAAGTAAATGAGTTTGAATCACATGAATAGGTTTAAATGCCATGGCTAAAATTTAGTAAACTATTTTGCACTATCTCTTCTTCTTCATTAAAAGTGGAACATTTTTCTCTGTCTCTTGACGTACTTAATAATAAGGCTGGATTACCCAGTGGGACACTGGGTAGGAGCAGCATCCTTTAACTTTTCTGAAAAACCTCACACTTTGGCATTAATTCCTCATCATGAGTCAGATTCTGACTCTGAATCAATATGTAATGGAGTCTGGATCCATGAATATTCTTGCTGGTTTCTATTTATCTGTGTATCTCATAGTTTGGGACTCAACTATCATTGCAGGATCTGAGCATTTTCCATGAAAACATTAAAAGCGTGCATAAGTTTGGTCCTTGTGAAGTCTTCAACTTTCTCTTGGCTTGGGGTCCAAATTTTGGTTTTGGGAGAGAAATATCAGCATGAATTTGGGAATGGCAAAAGGCATTTCCTTTATGACCCGAAAAGATGTCTGTTAGGGTTTTACAGGTGTAATGTGCTTATGCATTCCTATTTCTAGTGTCACAGAGAAGTGACAGGATTATACAATAGTGTAGGAGACATGACTATAGCTAAGTTTCTGGCTTTTCATCACACTGTAGACACGTTCAACTTGATGTGACCTGCAGAAGTCACTGCGCTCTTCTGGCTGTAAGGAAGTAGAAGAAACTACGCTTAGGTCATCATCTGACAGGTATTTATGCAACTTCTTAAATGCCCTTCAGGAAAGGATTCTTACAACTTTCCTAAGGAAAAGTGGAAAGATTCCCTAATATCCACATCAAAGGGTTTTCCTCTTTTCTGCTTTTGGAAACATTTCCTGCATTTTGATATAACGCAGTTCTCTCATTAGACCTTGCATGTGGCACATGAGTTTTAGGAATTAGGATCTCATGAGCTACCACACTTTGAGAACCACAGGGCATTGTTCAATTCAAGTACCTGTAACCTTTTTTTTTTTTTCTTTCCCCCAGTTATACTGCATATTTATGCTTCAGATTGTCAAAATCTACACCCAGCATTGAAGTCCTGTATCACAAGGTAATGAACAAACACGGTGAGCAAATGTCCATGGGCGAAACCTCTCTCAGTCTCAAAGATAAGAGAACACATAGCAGCTGGGGCCTGAGACAAAATGAATACGGCAATACTTTGTGTAGTTTAAGCAATTTTGAACTTTACTTTTCTTTGAGTTTATTATTCTTTTTTTCTTGGTAGGGCTAAATAAGGAAAGAGGTACAAATCTTATGGGGGAAAGCTAAGAACTAGAGATGATCTTTGAGATTTCAGTTCAGGAAAACCTGTCATATTCTTACCAGCTGAACAGATCAGCTGAATCTAGTAAATCTGAAAATCTTTATTCTTTGATAAAAACTTTCTACCTGGACAGGAATGACTCTCATACTCCTTGCTACAAATTATCTTAGATACACTAAAGACCCGAAGCTACTAATAACATAAAGAAACCAAACTACACGTAAGGCATTCTTAATTCATGTGAAGACACATTGTACACGTACCAGACAATTTCTGATTACCAATTAACTTTATGTGGAAGGTACTAGGATTTTATGAGGATCAATGACATAATAAAGTCCATACTGTAACTTAGGATGGGTGAATAGTTTTTGAATCTCAAATGGACACAAGTCACAACTGAGTCTGATCAGCTCTGCAATTATCCACCAGGCATTCCTATCTACAACTTTCAGTGAGAAATCATTGTGGATTCAGTGATATGAGAGTTTTCCGTTAATTGATAATACTTGCACAGTCGCTTTCATTTTCCAGGCTGTTTTGTTTTCCTAAAGCTTGTGGGCAGTAGAGACGCTTTTTCAGTGGTGGTTCTTTGTCACTTAGAGGACATGGAAGAGGGACAGAGAGAGAAGAAAGCAAGAGTGGGGGAGAGCAAAGAAAAACTGAAAGGTGCAAAGAAAAACAGAGGTGAAATGATCTTCATTTTGTATACTTCTGGAAAAAATGCCTTTGTCAAATTGCATTTAAATTAGCAGAGGAGTGAAGAGTTCTTTGGGAAACAGGAGACTGACCAATAGAGATGCACACACACCCACACAAAACAACCACGTAAATCTTTTTCCCTAGGAGACTATCCTGATAAGAAAGAGGCTAAAGGGAAGTAGGGAAAGAGCGGCATTTGTGAATTATCACCATTCTCAGCAGCCGATAGCCTCACCATTTTTTGAAGCTGCAGCTATATTTGTTACGTATTTAGTCTCTCTCCCAGATGAATCCTTCCCTACAAGAGCCCACTTCCACCTGTGGATTAATAAGTACTTCACTACATAGGAACTCAAGAACTGTGTATATATTCATTAGCTAGAGCTCAAAAAAGAAACAGTATTTTCAGGTGAGTGATTGGAAGGACCAGGAGGTAATGGCTATCTGCAGTACTAGTCCCTCTGTGCCTTAGTTGAAAGTCATCATCCTTGGTTGTGTATGATAAAAATTAATGACTTTTCCTATTGACTTGAGGGTGAAGCAGACACTAGAGAGTTCAAATAATCTTTCACAGAGTGATCATTCAGCAGGAACAGATACAAATTAAGGTATAAAATGCAGGTTAAAAATGGCCTTCCTTTGGATGATCAAAAGTGTGGACATGTAGGATGGGATGAGCCATGGCTCACCTAGCTTTGGTTCCGTTTCAGTTGATCTAAGTTTCACAAAGGACTGTGAGGTCCATGCTGAGAGTTCAGAGCCCTCCTCCCCCATAAACCCCATACATTACAATACCAGCTGAAAATGAGAGCCTCTTGTTTGAGAAGGAAGTGGAGAGGCACATGTGAGGAAGGTGATATAGGAAAGTGAAATGAAAAACTTTCTTTTGCCGCAGGGGAAGGTCTTTTTATTTGGATTTATATAGGTCTAGTTATGAGATGTTGACTTATGCCCGAGATGTCTTGGTTGCTCTAAAACAAGCAAAGTTAGTCATTTGAAGGAGGGAAAAAAAAAAAGAATTACTATTTCCAACGCGCATAACAAAGGTATGCAACTCTTTGCTTCAAGATATACTAATATCTTAGCTTTCAGTGCAAATAAAAAACATACAGGTTCTTTACACGTTGCATGAGAATGGTCAAAGTTACATAAATTGATGCATAAAAGTGAAGAATAAATAGACAATTTTATGAATCATGATGTAAGCCAGCATTTAATGGGTAAGAGTTAGACAAGGTAATACATAATTGACAACTGTGAATTCTCTTACACTTTCCTCCTGAGAATATGGTACCAGACTTTGTGCCAGGGACAGGATGCTGTACTAAACGGTCCATAATTTCCTCCAGCAAGATGATTTCTATGTTTCCAGTGGTGTGGTCTGTCAAAGAACAAGAAGCATGTCTCTCTAAATCTTGCATGAAGTGGGAACTGGCTGCTTGCTAAAGTACAATGTAACTGCAGCACAAAATGCACGATATTTAATAAGCAATGTGATGCAGAATGCAATAACTATTAATAAAGCCACTCCACTGAATTGATTTTAGCACGATTAAACTTTTCTTTACCTTATTTCACAGTCCATTTAAAATGTTCTATTTTTCCTTTAATGGCAAAGGAAAATCTGAGCTTTAATAAAACACAGCAGCATAAATTCAAGGCAGCATATGGCACGGATGAACAGAAAGTATTATCAGGAAAAAGACAACAGCACCAAAATCAGAAATCCAGGCTGTGACACCATGGAATTGATTTAGGTAGAAGAACATCTGTACTCAGTGAGTAATGAGAAACTGTCAGCAATGGGCCAAGTTAGAGTTTTTCAAGTTTTTTGAGAATATGGTAATGCAAATAAATGCATCTTAGTGGGAGGTTGGAAGGGAAAGGGAGAGTTTGCATGAGGTTTACAGCAGCTGGAGCAGTATCTGGTATGTTCAGTGTTGGTCTCTTTCTTTTTGGGTAGAGCCCAGATCAGTTCAACGTCATTTCTCCTCCATGCACCATGGAAAGCCCCTTTAGGAATTCCCTTCCCTTCAGGAATAACAGCCCACTAAATGCAGGTCAAGTTTTACAGTATTGCTCAGGGTGAAGTGTTGTCCATTTGCTGAAAACACCTTCGGGGCCAGGACTGCATAGCTGTAAGTTTCAGGGCAGGACCACAGACCTTGTTTCTCATAGAAAACCCTATTGGCAGGGAATGGACAGTGAATAACAACTGTCTGCAGGTGAAAAGCAGCTCCAGACTTTCAAACTAAGTGTCAGTTTACAAGACTGCCTTCCTCCATCCAGGAGCCTTCTTTCTCCCTGTCCTGTGAGCTGAAGAGTTACAGCACTTTTCAGGTGAAAGCTGTGTGCATGAGTTTGCTCAGCATGAGCTCTCTAACCCTTGAGTTTTCGTATGGGATAGGATCTTCTCTGGTAAACTTTTGAAAAGAGATATAAGCTGACTCAGCATGGTGTGCATGTGGTCCAAGGCCATCTCTGTGATGCAGATAAGGCCCTCTGTCTTTTATACTCGTGACAATGCACATCCAGTCATGTATCAACTGTAGCCTTCTGTTCCAATGTCTGTGGTGGAAGATGTGATGTCTAAAAACTTAAATATTAATGAATTAATAGTCCTCAGACTGCAGTACAGGGTGAAGGTCTGTAGATACACAGGCTTACTTCTGCCTCTGAAGGTTTTGTAGATATCGAATATGACCTGTTTTGGAAATGAAAATTGCCAAGTGTAGGGCATGATAGCTTGGATAAATGACAGATGGAGTGAAACTGAGGACAGAGGCACATGACAGAAAGCATTTACAGCGCTGCAACATATCAAGCCCTTGCCCATCAGTTGAGCCAGCGTGACCAACTGAGCACACATTCACACTTGCTCCGGCTGTAAAACGAAATGTATTAACTTAAACCGCCATGGTTTATGTTCCGTTTTCCTTCCTAATGAGGGGTAGGTTAGGAGTGTTCACAAGGTCATTCCCAGTGCCTCAACACCTTCCCTGACAGATGGCAGCTCGATGAGCTGTGGTAACGCCATCATTTCCACTCATGTGCCTGTATCCCGAGGAGTCCTGAGCATTTGCAGTGCAATAAAATCCAGGCTCTTACTGTGCCTCAAGGGAAACAGTTATAAAAGGCATCGCTTCCCACCCCATGGGACCACAGTGAGCAGGCTACAGAAGTTGCCTGAGATTTCCATTGCACCAGAGTCCCCTTTGCAATTCATCGCCATTGATGTTTTCAGACCTGTCTGACAGCCCCTGTTACAGCAGACAGACTGTCTGGGAGATGACAGCTTGATCAGTATCTCTTTCACACCTCTTTAGGGATAATTTTTGATGTGAGGTAGGTTTTGATCAACTGCCTCCTATCGTGTATGCTCAGCTAAACAAGCTATTTGATTTTTTTTTTTTTATTGTGATGGGTAAATATGTCACTCATGTTGTTGAACATGTTGGCTACAGGAGATGTAAATATGTCATAGCTGATGGTTACAAGCCTCAATGATCATACTGGGTTTGCATTAAGGGTTATTTTTGTACTCCCTTTGCAGACACAGGCAGCCAGTTCTGTTGCCTTTGAAAGCCGAGAAAAAACTTTGGGACCACATTCCGTAAATGTAAAACACACAGGTATTTTTCACATTCATGTGTCTTTATTATTCATGGGAATAAATAGGGTCAAACAGAGAAGCAAATAAGAGTGGATCTTCCATAAGATTCTTGAGTCAGCCAAGAGAAAAGGAGTTAAAGAAATTTTCCTAGTTGTTCTCATCTTAAGCCCTCCGCAGCCATCACTTAGGCACCCCAAGTTGCCCTGCAGGAATCAACAACAAACCATGTTTTTGCCATGACTTGTGTTTAGTGAATTGACATATTTATATGACTGTCCTTTGTCCAGAGAGGTGTGTATGTAGACAGCATATTCACGGACCTCACCCTTAAATGTCAGAGTGGCAAGGGAAAAGTTGCCCTGCTATGTTGAAGGACATCAGATTTTCTTCTAGGGAAGGGCTTCAGGCAGCCTGTGACTTGCCCAGGAGTCTTTGGGTCCTTCTGCCTGTAAGGCCTATAGGTCACAAATCCTGCATTTTACCTTTCTCCACCTCTCCATCACTGCCTTACAATATGGGCAGTGTGCATCAAGTCCTTCATGGCCCGGCATCCCTTCTACATATAATGTAGTCCCAACTAAGCTGCATGACTGTAAAACTACTATTAACTGGCATCTGTCTTTATCTGACACCAGTGAACCTTTTGTTCTATTTCAGGATCAAAACTGGGGAAGTTAGACTGAATCTTCAGTCCTTCTTCCACTTAAGTGATACTGCGAACCACTCCTACAGGGTTTTCTGCTTTGCTTTATTTTATATATTTTTCTGTTTCCACCTTTTTTGTTTTTAAAGTGGTTTTGGTACTTAAACAGTGGTTGAAAATCCACATGCAAGGGAATGTCAAGAATCAATATTTACAGCCTGTTAATGTTCCTTCTAACTGTCTTCTGCTGTGAGAAATGGAAGAACAACTCTCTTTTCAAGCTGATCACCAGCCTCGTTCCGGCCAGACAGTTTCCTTGCTGATAGGGTTATGTTTTGTGGCCATGTAAACTCCACATGCATGTGTTTTTGACAAGCTGTCAGGACTAACCATCTGGAGGGATATCTTGGCTTTTTTTTTTCGCCACACTTAAAACACCAACAAGAGACACAAAATTTAATGATCATCTTGTAAAGTGATGCTTTAGAATCGTATCAGCAGGGAAATGAATGTGCTAAGAATGCTGTTAAGCATGTTTCCCAAGCAGCAGAATAGCTGAAGGTGTTTATTGAGGATTTGTCATGAGAACATTAACTGACTTAAGCCAATGTTACTCTGGGAAAAAGAAAATGCTTTGAACTTCATTAGGACAGAATTTTTGGACCTGGCCTAATGAGTTAGATTTTTTTTTTTTCTAAAATAGAAAAACTAGTATGGTCTTTTCTGTGACCTTGAAATATTCCTGAGAAAGCCAAATGAGATTTCTTCTAAATGAGTGCAAAGGTGTCCATTAATGGCTTCTGAATTCAGGGATATTCAAGTGCAGTACTCAGAGAAAAGGGATTTCCCCCACACTCCACTCTGGAAGAATGCAATATTTTTAGGGATTTTTTTTTTTTTACTCTTAAATACTGATCACCACCACCCTGGGGATGCTATCCTCAGAATAAAACCATAGCCTTGGGTGCCTTTGGGGACGGACTGTTACTCGGAAATGCTCAATAAGCAATGGCAGCAAGGAATATCCGTTTTTATCTCAGGCTGTACAAGGATCCATGATTTGTCAATTAGTAAGTTTTAATTAATGGGTGCTACTGCACTAACTAATTGGCTGTTGTGCTATCAAGACCTCTGTCAGTGAATTCATGTCTTCAGTGAAGAATAAATAATTTTTTCACAGCAGGGACTCAAGAACAATCTCACTCTGTGTTTGTGTAGCATCTATCACAACTGGGCCTCGATTTCATTTTTTGGTCTTTTACTATGGAATAAGTATTACAATAAAAATTAAAGTGCTATAATTATCCCCCACTATAATTTTCCATGAATGTCTTTGTTACTTTTACTGAATAGGCGTTACACTACGTATCAGAAAATAAGACAACCACATTTTTCTACAGCTTTTTGAAATCATCCCTTAAAATTTGTCCATTTAGCATCTGACAGTCAGGCTTGGTTTAGCCTGTGAAAGCCTGTCATGACAGAGCAGTTGAGATATGCCAAACCAAAGGCACTGTGGAAATTGTTTTCCTTTGTGATTAACAGGCTGAATGAACAGGGACCTGTTCAGCAGAGGTCTGCTAGGAGTTGGGGTATTCAGTTGCTTGTAGAATTAACCCAGAAATTCACACAGCTGGGCTAAAAATGAGTCAAACGGAGGAGTCCTGAGAGCAGACCAGAGCAGAAGTCTGCACTCTTGGAGATTTCCACTTGCATCCCTGAAAGGCAGGACCTGGTGAAACCTGAGGACTGGGAAGAAGCCCAGAGACTGGAATCTGGGTTTGACCAGACAGCCAAGTCCCTTGCAGTATCTTGTGCAAGTGTTACTGAATGGACATATCCTATAGTTCCTGCTGTGTTGATACTGAGTGCACATTTCCAGTGATGTTGCAAGCCCTTCAATGGACCAGAATATAAGACCGTGCAGACCTTTAGAAGTTTAGGTTGCAAACCACAGAAGCCATTAATTGAATATATTTAAGACAAATGTTTGTAGCAGAGATCTCTCCTCCTTAGTATCTGTAACACTGTTGGCTATTTTGTTTATGCATTGCGCATCTTATTTAAACAGCCTTCTTAGTTTTATGGCACATTTTTTTCATCCCCTGTACCCTTTTGTATTACATATATTACAAGCTTTTTTGTTGCGTTTTACTAGTGGGTCTGAACTTTGAAATTGTTGAAACTAAAGCCCTTTTGCCGTAGTTTATATTTCGAATTTCTTGTATTTGTTTTCATTAATCATGGCTTTCTTCACAGGTGGTTTCTTTTATTACCTTGTTATTGATGCGAGCAAAACACAATTTTTTTTCCCCTCTTGTACATTTACTTTTCTGCATTTGAGTTATGCCTGTTGCATTTATAAATGACCATGCCTGCAAGGCATTTGGGCACTTAGATGAGAAATGCTGATGCTGAAGTCAGAGCTTTCAGACGCTTGTGTCCATTTGTGGTTAATTTAGGCAGTCTCCACAGCTCATGGATTTCTATCTATCTGCATCCAGATCTCTGAGTAGTTGCATTTTGCTTCTTGCATTGCAAACAGAAAAAAAAAAAAAAAGGGAAAGAGAGAGGAATATACAAGAGTATAATAAGAAAACAAGTGATGGGTTGAAAAGGTCTTGATATAGTGCTTTTTTTCTCCATATGCTGAAAGAACGATGTCTGTTCAACTTTGGGAGTAGACACATTACAAGCATTTGATAAATGGCCATAAAATAAGGTATAGTGTATACAGAAGGCAAAACTGGCATTATTCGTGGTCTTTTCCACTAGCAGGAGTCACTCCAGAGCAAAGAGTGAAGAAATATTTAAAGATACAAATTTTTCTTGCCTCCATCCCCCGAGGGTGTAAACAATATTAAACAGTGAAACTCATTGTCTTGTCTTCCAGATTTCTGGCATACATGGCTTTGAATAGCACCTCTTTACTTATTACACTAATGAGAATTATAACACTAATAAATTATATGAAAAAAAACAATGCCCAAAACTCAGAATTCTGCTATGCAGTTCTCTAACTTCTACTTTGTCCTCCTGATGCTGAGCGAAAGGTCTAGAAAAATACAGGGGGATGGTGCTGGATCTTACTGTATTTTGACAGAGCTCATCCAGAAGGACTCTTCTCATCAGCTTTGGTGATGGGGCAAAAAGGGGACACACTGGATCACAACAGAGAAAGAAAGGGCTGTGCCTGCAGCAGCAGAGCTGACAGCCTGAACTCCAGCTCACTGGGGGTGTTAGAAGTGGTTTCTGCAAACTGCTCAGAGTCCTTTGACTAAGCTTGGTGGAACCAGACAAGACAGGGCTGAGCCACACACTCTTTCATCCATAATACTCTTGTACTGCATTAAATATCTAAGAGTCAAAATGTAAATTAAGCCAACACAGCCAAAATTCAGATCCCCTATGTTGAGCCCCCTTTATAGCCCATGTGACAAACTAGTGCCCTGCATGTTCTTTATCCTTCACTCTCAGATCACTACTCTGTCTTGGTCCTCTATGGCAGTTGTTCCTCCCATCCTGTTAAAATTGCTGCTGAGTTCTGAGTTTGATTTGTCAAAAATGAAATAAATTCTCATTATTTTTCATTAGTAGATTTAGATCAGGGTCTCTGGGATGAGAATGGGAGTTTAATGGGAGTGTTTTGGTTGGAGAAGAGGAGAGAAGAGAAGCCAATAAACATGGATTTTCTTAGCTGATGGTTATTGTGGAAGTGTGTATAGGGCCCCTTGCTGTCACAGACCACTTCAGGCTTTTTCTTTTCTCCTTCATTTTCTCTGTTCAGTATAATTTGAGAAGAGCAGATATTTTTCTCTCTTGATGCAGGAAATGGCACATTTTTCATCTTGCAGCAGCATACAAAGCAAAGCCATTAAAACAGCCAAAGACCATCAAAAGGCAGCATGGCAGGACCATAAAAATGAGCCCACCTCTGCCCCGGAAACAGCCCAATTTTATTTTCTACCTGCCATGCTGCCATAACAAATAGGAACACCTTTGACCATATCTGCAGACCTATGGGAAGGGCATCTCTTATTTCTCCACTCAGGTTCAGCATAAAACTTGAGCTCAGCTTCTGTGCAGTCAAGCTTTTTTATTTTTTTTTTCCCTTTCAACCTCCTTGTCCATTATTAATCAGGAGATTTACTATTGCTCGCGCTGGATTTTTATTGCATTAGCTACTCAGGGTCAGATCTTGCCTGCTCACAGTCTGTAGTAAAGTACCTGGGTAAAGTACCTGCTTTCTCTGCTAGAGGTAAAATCTGACTCTAAATGAAAACCCAGACTAAACATATTTACTCCTCTCCTAATTCTTACTGTATTTATCCCAAACAATTTTGTGAATGTTGGAGGATATAAAGCTGTCTTGGAAGCAGTCAGAAACTGGCTTTTGGTAGGCACCAATTCCAGTTCCTAACCATGCTTTCTTCACACTTTTTCAGTCAAGAAAAGCATGGGTGTTAGCGCTGCCAAACTGCAATCCTGTGTGCAAGGCACAGAGTAACACAACGTTATGTTGAGGTATATCGCTTAGGAAATACATCTACAGGTATTAAATGAAATGTATTCAATATGAATAATGCAAATGTCATTATAAATGAGCAATTGAAAACTTTGCTTGAGCTTTTGGCCGACATCTTAGTCTGTATTAAGTGAGCCGGGCTGTATCCTGCCACTGCTCTAGAGTGACCTTAAGCCACTTAGTGTCATCTCCTTTACCTCTCCTGGCTTTTTGCTGTCTCCATTTGTATGTGTGCTGGGATGCAATGGGACTCTGATTAGTCTCTGCTGTAATAGAAATAACAGGTAGATTAAAAAAAAATAATAAAAAAATTGGTTTACTTGAGTAACCTTTTAATGCTCAAGACTGTGTAGAAGAGTTTAAAAATCCTTGAGCCCAGACTCTAGAACCCAGAAGGCAAGTCAAGCAAACCTCTCCTCCCTTCTCTTTTGAAGCTGGTCCTGTTTGAGGAGCCTTGATTCTCAATTTTACTGAAGCTGCAGTCCAAGGACCTGAAGAGAAAACCATTTTTAGTTTAACTTAACAGAAGCCTGATCTATACATGGAAGACAAGGACAAACGTTTCTGTACTCTTATGCAAAGCTTGGACAGCCAAGAGGGTGGCTTTGCACTGCCCTCTCTGTCTTGGACAAACTTCCCATCTAACGGGAAAGGCACTGAAAATCCACTTGGGAAGTGTGCCTGTCCATCAGCCAACAGACAGACTGACATAGTCAGCCTCACCAGGGCTGCCAAAGTGCAGAAATGGAGCTTTTGCAGCATGAACCTCCCTGGTGGGGCTGCACCCATCTGCATCAGCTGAAGATCTGGCTTCCCAGATGCCTTGTGTGTACTGCTGATTTATGCCAGCAGGCTATCTGGCCCTTAGGTAAAGGAAAAACACCTTCAGGGTATCTCTTAGCATTTCAAAGAGAACAGGACTATGCTGCAATTCTACAATGTGGGTGAGAAACTGCAGGATGTGGGTAGATCCCTGTTACTGGCAGAGGCGAGCATCGAGTCTCGCACAGGCGATCCGCACGAGTCCTGCTGGAAACAGCTGCCTCTGCCCTGCCCTTCCCTTGGCCTGGCAAAGGCTGGCTGTAGACTAGAGATTGAGTCCTGCTTTATTGTTCTCCAGCCAGCCTGGGAGGACCTGGCACAACATACTTGTCAGCCAGATTGGCCCTGACAAGTATCATATGCTTTACTGCACCCGTTGACGGCCTGCTTTTCTCACCAGCCTTGCCATCATTCGTCCCGAAAAGCAGATGCATTAGCATCTCTGTGTAACGGCCTAAGAGACAATAAATAGTCAGATTTGCCAGGTTTAACTGTTGTTATCCCTTGCAAGGCAAGGGATAGAGAGTCTTTTCTTTACACAGCTGAAGATCATCTCTGCCCCCTCCTTCTCGCAGCCTGTCCTGAATGTGTCATAGAATGGCTGTTGAGCACTTCTTATAATTCCCCTGCGGTTGGAAGATGCCCCAGTGCTCACATTACTCACACTCATCAAAAACGAGCAAAGATAATAAAATATCCCTCTGATGTCCCGAGGCTCTGGGCTGGCTTTACACACGCTATACTTGGCTTAAAGTGCCTTCTGATTCTGGGTTTCTAGATGAAGAAGATGTATGTTTGTGTGTGTGAGTGAGGAAGACTGTCCACATAGGACTCTCAAGTCCTGTTCCTGCTTCTCCAGGCTGCAAGGGACTTGTAGGGTAGATCAAAATAGCTTTATGATTGCCACACAGTTTTGCACCAGTTAACACCAGTCTGTGATCCTTACTTCACATTCACCTGCCTGATCCCGGAGCTCACTTGGGATCTGCTCTCTAGAGTAATATCCTTACATGGAATACCTTTCTAATTCTTTAATTTATCAAAGAACACCCATTGAGATATTTGAGGCCTTAGCCTGTGCATATGGAAGCCAACGGCTGTTGTTAGGTGCTGGTGTTGAGTTAGGTGCCTAAATAGCTTGAGGGTATCTAAGATGTATACTTATTCAGGTTAAAACATGTTCTTAACTGCATAGTTATACAGTATCTCACGCAACACAGTCCTGATCACAAATATCCTTGTGAGGGAAGGCATAGGTATCACTCCCATTATTGTCTGCCAATAATACTTTATAACTAATAAATACATTTCCTCTAGCAAGGTTATTAAGTAGCTGTTTCCTCTGAGTCTGATCCTGATTCAGGACATGCAGCTTCAAGGCAAAGTGCAATTATTGCTAAACATTAGTGTAGAGATTATCTTTCTGAAAAGTAATCTCACCTCTGCCTTGGGTAAGGAAGCTTGAAAAGTTAAGGCACATCACTCATCAAACCTGCCATCCAGACACTTACAGCCAACCCCACAGCGAGATGTTTTGTTCCCCCTGCTGTTCTTGTACCCTTGCCATTTTTATTTTGAAATAGCTCCCACACAGCTCAGACTCATCTCAGGTGATGTCTGAGTTTCATTTAATGCATTGCTAAAGCAGAAGTTCAGTCTGACTCCTTCAGCTTGTCCTACCACCTCTTTCAGGGCGGCAGCAGCAGTAACAGCACCTCTTGTGAGAGCACAAATCAGGTCCCCACAGCTGCTGAGCAGAGACATGAGAGCCCAATGTGACAGTCCAGCACTTCTCTGCTGAGTCAACCATCGCGTTTAGCTACAGAGGAAACTGTCACTCAAGTGGGAAATGTCTCAGCATAAAACCAGTGCTCTTTACCAAGAAGCCATGGTTCGAACCGTTTGTATGTTGGTGTGAAAAGTTTACACTTCACTACTACCTGTGTTTAGCATGGTGAGACATAATCACCTCACAGGGGCTTTGCCACTTTCTCACATGAGGACAGCAACGTTTACAGCTCCTGCAATTTCAATCTTCAGTGCAAGAGGAGTGTTGCTGCTTCACTGTCTTGCAACGACAGACCCAGTCCTTTTGCTCTGCAGCCCTGCCAGGAAAAGGACAAACCTTTTTACCTGTACATGAGCTGGACTGGCCTGCAGCTTTCTTGGGGTTTATACATTTGTTAATCCTGCTGTGAGCCTGGGGAAAGCACTAGTTAAATCCAAATTAATGCCATTAATCAGGGCAGACTAGGAAGTTTCAGGGTAATTTTTGTTATATGTCATAGTAACCTTCCCTGTAATGCACTTGAACATTTTCACTAAATTAGATATTTGAAATGGAAGAGCATAGTACTCCCAGAAACTAACAGCCAGTGAGATATTCCCGAGCAGGGCAGACACCCCTGCTACTGGCTGCCATAAGGGGATGCCATAACACACTCTACAGGGAGCTTTGGCTTAGGTGGCGGTGTTGGCGTATACATCTCGGACATCCACGTTAATTGAAATGTTGGTGTTGGGCTGAAACACTGCCAGTGTTGGATTCCTTTATGAAAGGTGACACTGGCAGGGTGTTGGCAGAGCTGGAGTTGTGCTGAGCCATGGGCAGCACCTTCGATCACTGGCAGGATTGCTCAGGCAGGAATAGTGTAGCCAGCAGGAA
>VWZZ01007085.1:493162-507481 GCA_013399095.1 Psophia crepitans | reverse complement strand
TGGACTAGATGATCCTTGAGGTCACTTCCAACCTTAATGATTCTATTCTATTCTATTCTATTCTATTTAGGTGTGGCTGATGTGGGCTGCTGTCTCGCATTGCTTCCCTTGCATTGCTCCAGTGCACGCACCACAACAGGTCCAAAGGCTGATGTTTCTGGTTTTCCCAAGGACCATTTGGTGTAGTTTGTTCCTCTACAAAGTTGCTAACATGCTGTTAGATAAAGCAGACAGAGCATGCTTTATTACCATTCATTTGTAGACACTTGTATATATAGGAACCAGCTCTTCACTGTAGCATTGGCAGCGCTGGCTGATGCTAAGCAGAGAACACTAAACCCCAAGATCACCTTTAGCACTGAGGACAGGAATGAGGAGAGAAAATCAAGTTGGAAATAATAAGGCTAGTTTTTTTCTTCTGAATGCAGGTAGGTGAATATCCATCAATAACGAAGTAAACACAGGACTGGAACGTATCAGAAGTGGAGACAGAAGTTCATCAACATCTGCCCCTTTTTAGTGTGTGTGTAGCTTATGGGAGGTTGGGAAAATTGTCAGTGTGGGGCTTTGCAGGTAGGTCACTGGACTGATGCTCCTGGGAAATTCGCCATTGATTTCAGCAGGCTCCAGGTATTGCTCTGTGGTGTATAATACCATCCCCTTTCGCTCTTCTCTGAATGTGATCTGTTCCCCTACACACTGCAGTCAAACTCATAGCCTCCTTGTGTGCCACTGCAGCCCTCTCTGTCTCCTACAGATGTATCTCCTGAAAAGTCCTGCTTCTGAGAGGTGAGGACAATGTGATTCAGACAGAAATAGGAGGAGTAAGGATGACTTGAACAAACATTTCCAGAAATATTCCCAGGGACATCTGCATGCAGGTGGCTGATGGCAAGGAGGCAAATGAGTGGAAGAAGACAAGGATCAAAGGTGAAGACAAATACCAGACCGTGCTTGTTTGCCATTCCTAGACCAGCTATGGGGAGGTGAGGCTTGCCTTTCATTATGCTCTTGGCCTTCTGTTACACTCCTGCTGCCTGAAACAGAGTATTTCAGTAGTCAACATGTGATTTCTAGGCACTGCCACAGGAGAAATGGTAATAAGAGATAGGGTGAGACTTCAGATCTGATGTACTTAAAATTGCTAGTACCTAGCACTGAGTAAAAAAGCCCCACGGTGCTGGGCAGGATTTGTTGGGGTGGGTAACCCACCTGTGGCATTCCTCTGATGGCTGCCTTGCTCCGGCTGTGTACCTCCAGGTAAGAAGCTCTAAATTATTTACCAGGGCAGCAAATTAGTGCCAAGCAACACCAGCACCTTAGTGCTCAGTGAGTCATACATAAAACATGCTTCCTTCTGCAAGGGCATGGTGTGCTGGTGGAAAGCAGGCTGAAGAGGGAAGGACCATGGGAGGTGAGGAGTTTGGGGTGCCAGGATAGGAGTCTGCAAGAAAACCAAATAATGAGGGGGAGTGATTCAAAGTCAAGCTTCCCAGGTGCCCTGTCATGTTAGCATAATGGGATGGAAAGAAAGTAAAAGAAAAGAAGCAGCATCACTGTCAAGACTCAGTAGGAAGTATTGAAGGTGAGGCTGGAAAGGACGGGTTCTTTTATCGTTCCCTCCTTGGTGTGTTTTCTATGTACATGGAGTATGGCTATAAAAGCCTTTGGCTTTCTGAAAATACAACAGGAGCATTAAGCGGCCCTGGCCATCTGCTGGGGAGTGAAATGTGCTTTTAGCTCCACAGCCCCCTGCTGCACTTGCCTTTCCCCAAAGACTCTGATTTCAACTGTGCTGAACTCTAAAGCACCTTTTCTCTAAAGACAGTCACTTCACCAGCATGAGCAGTTCCCAGCCATGCCAGTCCCCAAAGCTCTCACACGTGTCCTAGTGAAATTCCCCTCAAGGCCAGTAACATGAAAATTTTTAGCCTTCTCAATCTGATGAAGCCCTAAGGTGTTGATGAGTTTTTAAAATCCTGTATCCTAGGAGAAGCCCCCGCATCTTTGGCTGAGTTTGGAGGTGGAACCAACTCATAAATTTATCTCTTGAAATAAAAAATGAAACATCCTTTCATCTGGAGACAAGGTTTATCACAGTTCTCAGGCTTTCCTGAAAAAAAAAAAATTTTAATGAAAGTTCTTTCCGGAAAAATCTGTCCTGGTCCCAGGCAGATTTTGGGGCAAGGCATGCAAACCACTTTGAAAGACAGCAAAATGTTTCTACTGGATATCTAGCGAACTGTGGATCAGCACATAAGACCTGATTTGATGGTGCAGGGAGGCAGCTATTTATCAGTGCCGCTAATGGACTGCCTTGCAGCTAGTGCAACCTTGCCCTAGGGTTTATCTTCCTTTCCCTTTGCTCAGGGAAGATTGCCTATAACAAGGACCTGAAACTCCACAGCAGGGTGCGAGCATCTAAGAGTCGGGAATTTGCTCTGCTGTCCCCAAGTGCAGGTACCGGTCACTGACTGGGGCAGCCAGGCCCCTTTCACCCCCACTATCCTCACTCAGAATAATTTCCAAGTTGTCCACATGACAGTAGCTGGGCAAGGCACTTCCCTGCAGTGTACAGTGTACGTGTGTTGTGTATAAGTGTGTGACGGTAATTTAAAGAGGTTTCTAAATGTCTGGAGACTTCCCATTGATGTTACAGGTTGGTAAGTGAATTATAGGGAGAGAAAGAATAGAGAATCACCTCTAATTACAGGAGTAGAGAGAAGAAACTTTTACCAAACTGCATGTCCAGAGCAGTTCAGAGGTACATTTTCTGTGAGCTAATTCTGAAATAGTACAGTCAGAGCAGCTTAGACAGATTTTGGGCCCCATTTCTCTTTGTGATCAAACTAAGCTTTTGCAGGAATACTTGAACATTAAGCAGTTAATTAAATCTGACTTTGTCCTCACAAATAGCATTAAAAAGATAACACTCTTCAGAGTCCCCCTTTGCAGTTGAGGTTTGTGTGGGCAATTAACTCCTCTTGCCCTGCCCTCACATGATTTTTCAACAGGTTCCATCTGGGTTGTAATGAGGTTGATGATTGCTGGTGCCTGTGCCTCTTTAATAAATTAATGGTAATAACAAATGTCTATGCATCTTTCATTAGGTGATATGGAAATGACTTTACGCTGAAGCTGGGACTGCTGGAGCTTGGCAGCTTTGCTGGAGGGGTGGACATGGGGGTTAGTTACTCAATTTATTATGTGTGCAGCACAGAATTTCTTTTATCATCTCCTGGAGCTCTCAACCTTGTAAGTATTCAGTGCTAACTTTTCCCAGCAATAAAGAAGGAAAAAAAAAAAAAAGAGGTAAAATTCCAGTGAACAAGAGTAACTTTTGCATTGGAAAAGCTTGAAATAGTATGTTCAGTTACATGCTCTCAGGATCAAGCAAAAGGCAGAAACCTGTTCACTATCATTTATGTCTCCTCATTTTAGGAATGCAATTTGTTATCTCCAGTTCAAGCATTTGGTGGGGTGATTTCTGGAAACCTCTTTCATCTAGCAACTGGCTAAGAAAATCTCAGAGGATATGTAAGACCTTCATTATTCAAATCCGAGTAGGAAGGTACAGTCCTGACTTCTGAAAGGGATCAGAGGAAAACAAGGGAAGAGTAGACTAATGAGAACTTTGAATTCACTTGTGTCGATAATTTTGCACCAGGCTCCTTTGGGCAGTTCAGTGCACTGAAGTTCAGGCTTCATCTGCCTTCCCCACAGTTTCAAGTATCCCAAATTCCTGCAACTGAAGGTGTGACATTCAATTGAATACAGTCTTAAGAGTGACCATCTGAGTGAGCAGGCACTATTGTACTGTGATTTGTCTATGCTAGATGTTTTCCTTCTTCTCCAAACCTCCTAGGTCAAAACTCACTAGGGACACCCTGTCCCCTGTTCCCCACACCACCCCCCCCAAAAAAAAAAAAAAAGTGATAATTTAAACATTCCTGTATGCTCTCCTCTGCTTCACTAACACTTTTTTCTTCCTATAATTGTTGCAGTGAACCCACCCATACTCATCCAGTCCACTGCATCCCATCTTTAGACCTGGTTCTGTTATCTCCACTAAGATAACTACTAATATTCGCTCTGATATTGAGCTAGTGGTAACATCCCAGCCTTCTCCGCAAGTTTATTTCTTTTGCTCTTAAAGAAGAAATACTCTCCTAAAGTACCTGATGTCCCTAGGATTATTTCAGACATAAACAGATGGGACCATAAGCTAATGTTGGCATTGGGTTACCCTCAGAACGGCTGCCTTTCTCCAAAGCTGGCAGAATCCATAAAGGATCACTGAGTGCAAAATACCTTATTTCTCTCCATACTTGAGGTTTCATCCCTTTCTGATGTTGGGCTCAAGTTCTCTGCCCTGTACTAAACTCGGGTAGTAGATCACCTGACCAACATCATAACATCGATAAACAGGTACTGTACTCAGGATGTATCAAACAGGACAGATTCTTAATCCATCCTGCAGCTCACTGTTTTCTATCTGGCAATAACTTGTGGCAGACAATCCAATGACAGCCCGCTCACTACTACTCCTTGCACTATAGCAAAAGAAGATCTCAGATAAAGGTTTAAGACTATCATTAAAGCCACACTAATAATATTGCTGCATTGATTTTGGTTTAGTGACATGGGCACTGACCTGTCTTCTTGTCCTCTCTTCTTCACTCTGGAGACAAAGTATACACAGAGAAGCTCTGAAATATTTTGAGGTGGGTAGATAGGGGCTCCTGCAGCTGCATTGCTCTCTTTCTTCTGGTATAAACATACTCGGCTCCTTTGCCCTGCTGTAATCTTTATAGTTGTCCAGTCTAGGTCCTCTGTTGTACTTTTACGAGCAAGTAGAATTATAGCTTGGTTTATAGACTATTATTTCTGATGGCTCCTTCCATTTTCAAGGCAATATATATGCTCTGTAAATGCAGCTGCTGACCAAATGGCCAGGTATAAAGCTCTCAGCTGGTCCTTTGCTAATAGGAAACAGGTTCTTAAGAAAATGTGAAACCAACTTGATTGTTTCTTCTCCTTATCATAGGAAATTAGTCATGAAATATAGAGAAGTGATGGAAGGATAGGGGAAGTGTTCTGCCTTTAAAATGTCCTTATTTCCCTGTTTCCAGAAAACCTCAGATTTAGGCAAGAGAGTAATGTAAAAGCTGAATCTTCAATCTGCTACTTTTATATCCTGTTCTCACCAGGCTGCTTTCAATCACAGAAACCCTCAGCAATGTCTTTTTTTAAGACCTGCTCAGCAACCACATGGGAAGGAAGAGCTGGCCACAGCTGCGACATTGACAGGGTTCACACGGACAAATGTGTCATTTCTCCTGCCTAGCTGAGAAATAAAAATGGTCCTTTCTACTTGCTCTGAATTTTATGGTGGTTGCTCCATCATAAAAAAATCAATTAAATTGCAGCTGATAGAGGCTGGCCCAGAGAGTTGTCTCTATTTGGCTCATCTTAGGCAGGTATTGGCAGCAGTGCCAAAATACAGGAGGTTCATGGAGCTCAGCCAACTCACAAATGGGATATTCTGCTACGGGAATCCAGCCTACCACATGGCAGCAGCTCTGCTTTCCATGGGGACCTTTTATGGCTGTGGCTCAACTCTATCCTAATTAGCCCAGAGGAGGGATTGCTAGGCTTTGTTACCTCCAAAAATGAGTGACCAGAACTTTGTTGTGGCTGCTATTCTGCTCAGAAGACAGAAATAGTATCAGCATTGGCAACTACAACTGAGAGAGCACGGTGTGCTCTGTGCAATTTAGCACTCAGTCACTCTCTAAGGCTGAAAAATCTGAGGCAGATAGGGGAGCAGCATTTTTCTCTGCTTTCTTATGGTGTCAATGGCATGAATTAAAAGCTTGTATTCTTTGATTTTCCTACTAGCTGCCTAATATTGTGGTCTTCCTTCTTATAACACCATAGTATTGCTTAGAGAATAAGAAATAAAGACTTAAAGAGAAGTGGAAGTATGATTTGTTTTAAACAATCTTGAGAGTAATTTCCTTCTATTAAAAATGTTTTCACTACTTTTAGAATTAAGTTTTTGTAGGGATACTTCATTGCTCCATTACATTTTTCTCCAGGGGTTATTGCAATTCCTGGAAACCCTTTGAAACCAGGGCTATTGCATGAATAAAAGAGACATGTTAGGGAGAAGATAACGTGTGAAACATAAAATATAGTGAAACATAGCACATCCTTCCCAAAATCTTTCCTACTTTTACGTTAACATCCTCTAACTACCATGAGCTAGACTCAGCATGATACAGGAACAGGATCCCAGTGAACATCTTACCCTTACGTGGCCGCTGTGAAGCAGTCAACAAATTGCTGTGGGATTTTTGAGGACATTTGTTGTCCAGTCTTCTCATTAGTTTGTGCCTCCAAAACACAGGTAGCAGAGTACTTTTTTTGGTCAGCCAGACCTCTTAAAATGAATGGAGGCCATCTTTATCCTGCAGAAGTGATTAATACCTCTCTTCACTACAGAAACATTTGTTTGCTTGACATTAATCTTAGGTTTTATAAGCCACAGATTACCAAGGTATATGTGTTTACAACACGTACGCTGGATTTAAAGATTGATAGAAACCTAGTTTTTCAGTCTAGGCATTTTCTGAACCTAAGTCAGTGAAGATGATGGTTAGCTCAAGTGTTAACCATTCCCTCAACTGTTCCTCAGGTATGCTGTATGCTGCCCTTACAGCGTCTTGCATCTTCCCCAAGGTTGCTGGTCAGCAAACAAATCCATCCAGGCCTTATCTAAAGACGTTTTTAAAGTCACCCTTGACATGTATCTCTGACAACACTTCCATTGCCACTTCATAATTCATTTGCCTCAGCAAACTTGAAGCTGCATCTTCCAAAACTTTTGCTTCCTTTTCATTTTGGGGATAGATGTGTAATCTGGTGAAGACACTTATCTGGCACAGGAGATAAGGAAAATCCTAGTCTTCAATTTCTTCTCTAACAGTTATTTTACTATTTAGACTAGGTAAACCCAAACTGCCTCTTTTCGAGAATCCAAGACTGTTTCTGAGTTGCCTTTGCTTTGATTTAAACAGTAGTTAATCACATCAAGAAAAAAACCCAGAAAGCTACAACCTGTATTTTCATTGGGTTTTTTTAAGAACTGTTAACTAATACTAATGAATAATCTAATAACTGAGTGTCTGAGCTCTCTGAGGTGAGGGTTTTCTTTCTTAGTACCTTCCATAAAAGGACATGAGTATTTAAACCAGTTTAAATGGCTAATGTGGAGAGGCAGATAAGAATTTACTGAATAAGAAGTACATATTCCAGCAGTCGGCTTTTCTCTGTCTTCAGATATTTTGAGTCACATTTTTACAATACCTGCAACTGAAAGGTGAAGTTGACCTAAGAATAAATAAAGGACTGTTTTTAAGCTTAATAATACATTTACATTGTGATCCCACAAATATCTAGATCAGCAAACTGAGAGAGTACTGTACTGGGGGAGTAGGAACAAAAACTAGGAGAGAGGAATGGGGCAGGATAGGAACACCTTGTACTCTTCTGCAGAGTCGACATCTTGTGAAACTAGAGCCTTGGAGAAACTGTGCAGGGTAGATCAGACTCGCCACAGTCCCCAGGGTATACAGTGACTTGGCTGCTTTGATGCTTATTGTGCTTTTGAGCTGACACTTTTTTCTATGAGTTTGGCATATCTGAAGATGAAGGAAGGTGAAGAGCTTGCAGCTGGCCCCAAACACAGACACAGGGATCTGAAGGGGTGTTCCAAGAGTATTAGGTCTGTTGCTTCTTCTGAGCTTGTTATTTTCTCCTCATTAGGAGCAAGAGCTGAGACATGCACCTGCAGTAAACAGAAATCAATCAGAAAGGGATGTTTTAGGTCACTTTTCAGCTGTTTCGAAAAATGTTCTTGTCATCTTCATTAGTTGCAGAAAAGCTGACATCACAAGCTACCTTTCTTCTTACTGACAATAATTGAATTAGTCCCAAGTAATTTGAATTAACATTGATTTTAAATTAAACCCCCCATATTTTAAATATCAATCCTTCACCTTTTCCAGGTGAGATGTAAAAAAAAGATTTGCTGCAGAGACTTAGAAACATTCTTGTTAGTTTTTCTTCCAACTGAGCTAGTAACAAAATCTGTATTTATGCACCAAGAAAGCAAAGTTAAAGAAAAAAAACCCATGGAAGAAATGCTCTAGCCTCTGTATTACACTGATTGTAGTTATCCACGGCTCGCTGCTGCGGTCGCTTTGAGATTTCCATTTTAGTTCCCAGGGACAAAAGGAAGCTAGTGAGACTATGGGTTGGAAAGTACACTGAGGTTCAGATTGCTGACAAGAGAAGTGACGTTTTTGCAGTTGTTATTAGCAGTAGTATATAAAAAAAGAAATGCCCAAAATCTGACCTAACAGGATTCCTCTGTGACAGCCCCTACATATACCATGGTGGAAGAAAATTCCTTTCCCAGTCAGTTTGCAATAAAAATACCCAAGTGAAACAGAGCAGATTTTTTCAGCCTGATTTTTAGGGATGACAAACTAAGGTAGAGAATGACAGAGTTGATGGAGACAGGGCTTTCCCACTTCACAGGGAATCTTGAGGTTTGGGTGCTTGCCATGCATCCCACTCAGATGTTTCAGCCATAAAAGGTTCCCGTTCTCACCTGGAAATGGCAGAGGTGGGTGTAATTCTGCACAGTCCGGTGCCTGGCTTCCCAGACAAACAACCGCACAGTGCTGCGTGTGCAGCTTAATGAGAAAGGGTATATTTGCCATGAGGGGAAGAGTCCCAGACAATGTAAGCTTCCTGACCAGAACTGTTTTACAAGGCTCCTCTTTTTTCCATGTGGTAGCTGTGTTTAAAAAGCCCACCAACTGGTCCTGGGTCTCTAGACATCAGACAGTTCACCCAAAGGTGAAATTCAGGCCAGTATATTTGTTAAAACCAGCCCATTTTCTGCAGAAGCAAAAAAATAAAAAACAAGGGTGTCTTTTGGAAGCAGTGCACTGATGCTATCTGAGATCATTTTCATAGCGGTGATCTGCAGGCCTGCCTCACCTGAGCTGACCTGCGATGGCTCAGATGTTTGTGATCATGTGAAAATGTCCTTAAGCACTGACACTTGTGACAGCACAGCTGTTCTCTCACCTTATCCCTCTCCATTTAAAGAAGCAGGGAAGATCAGGCCCCCAGGAAAGATGACGTCTAGTAGCAGGCTACCACCACCAGAACAATTAATCTAACCTGTGTGTCCTTCATCTCTCTGTCCTAAAAAGTCTCCAGGAATGGACTAAAACCTGGAGGAATTGTCCTTGACTGTTGTAAAAAAGTTTGTAGGTTAAAGGATGAGCATCTGGCCTTTACAGAATAGTCCTGAATCCTCTGGATTATTTTTTTTTTGCTTCATATGCAGAAAAACTTCTCAAATTTTTCTGCATGAGATCTAAAACTAGAAGTATGCTACCAGCTTCTTTTTTTATTCCAAGAGAATGGATGGCATTTGCTTTAGAAGCAGTTTGGTACATAATGTTTCAAAAGCCCCAGAACTGCGGAGGACAACTTACACTGCAGCATTTTTGCTTGGAGCTAGCAGGCTACACCAGTAGAATTAATTAAGGGTGTTAATTTCCTATATTAGTGCTTGGCTTCTGTTGTTTCTGTTCACCTGTACTAACTGTAATTTGTGCAACTTCCTTTAGCTTTTCTTTAAAAGCTATTTAAACCCTGAGCATCTCAGGAACCTGCTGCAGAATATAGATATACTTTGTTGAATTGTTATCCTGTCTCTCAGTAAGAGAGCTTTGTGCTGTTAATTACAGCCTGAAGCCATTGAATGCTACTGCTGTGTTAAAGTAAGTGGAAGGAATGCTCTATGTCCCTGAACATAGACCACTGAGCATGATGGGTTCTTTATAATCCTGGTAATTTTTTTGGGGGTGATAATTTCACAATTCTTAAGAAACATTTTGTCGTATTAAACGATGCGGTTGAAAGCCCTACTTAATTATTGATGCACTGAGAGCATCAGTATGGATCTAACCTACTATCAGATGGTGACTTTTCTCCTGCACAATGAAAGTTTAAGCTTCAGGAATGGTGTGTTGATGAATTGATGCAGGGTTCATTGCCAACGCTCTAGCATATTTTATGAGGCAAGAAAATGATGTGAAAGAAAGCTTATTTTCCTCCTTGAAATTCCACCTTTTAACAAAGACTGAGGCTAAAGGCAAGCTCTCTTATCCCTGAGATAAGTTTCCATGAGTTTCCATGTAAAGATCGGTTATTTTACTTTACCCTGTGTGACCTTTAACTTTGAGAGAATGAATCTGTCCTTTTCAAAGAGTATGTCTGACCATTTTCTCGAGTTTGTGGAAGGCATGATGACTGACAACCTTGATTCCTACTCTCCTCTGTGTCGGCATATAGGAAGAACTGCTAACCTTTTTCCAGAGCCTTTCGTGGCATACCTGTTGCTGCACAAAGTCATGCTGAAGATGATCTGATGCTGCTATAATGGAGGCTTGAGAGATAAATGGATGGGTGTCCAAAGTGATCAACTGCCAAAACTGTGCACAGAAAGATAATTCCAGGGCTCTGGTAGACAGTCTTTTCCTGGGCCAATGGAGCTTTAAGAGTGAAGGAAACTGGAGAAGCTTTGAGCAGCTGAAAGCTTCTCACACAAGGTATGCTGTGTCTTGGCGCTTACATAAGCTACAATAAACAAAGACATTTCATTCAGAGGAGTCCCTCAGAGGAACCATAGGCTAGATGGTTCTCAGCTACCTCATCTAAGGCTGCCCTTAGGTTGACACTTCATCATGCAGTGATAGCAGCCCTTGCCTTAAGTCTTGGCATGGTGTCCTATGATCTGTATTTTGGATGGCGTCATGGAGCCAAATAGTTAACATCAGTATAATTTTTCTTTGTCTGACAGTCCTATTGTTTTCACACTGATACCTACTCCAAGAAAAATGCACTGAAGATGAGATTATTTATTCATGTGTACTCATGACAGCAGAAGAGCAGCACAAATCCCCTCTGTTATAACCTGCCTTTCTTGAATCTGGTCACAAAGCCAATAAACCTGGAAAGCTTCCAATGAATATATTATCAAACTGCAGACACAAGAAAGCTCTATATAGTCTCCCAGCTGGTTATAGCCATGTAGCTAGGTCTGTTAGTCCAAGGCAGATTTATTCCCTCACGCTCATTGTTACTTTGACTTGGTTGGATGTTTTTTGTGTTAGATCTGGCTTATGACACAGAATTTGAAAACTCTGCTTGATCCAGAATATCCAGTATAAGCGTATCTGATAAGAAGACAGTGATCTAAACTTTCCAACAAATGTGCACATTAAAATCATGGAAAGTAATCTGCAAACTGAGAGGTGCCCCTTCATGCCAAGTCACGCGTCACCATTGCGAGAACACCACAACAGAAAATATAAAAATGTCCATCCTTTAGCATAATATCATCCTCCTATTTAGAGCCATGAAAATTTTCTCATCATCCACCCCCTCTTCTCAGTACCCCCGTGAAGAGATTAGCTGGAGATGTGAAAGAACGGAAAGGCTAAGAGTTCACTGTAACCATATGCTTGTGTTTGGCTGAGGTGGTTCACAGTTAAATTAGGTAATAAGCTTTGTATTATTTTTTTCATTATTTTAACCCATTCCATGTATCAAATGTTATAACATACTATTCAAGTCCAATTCACACTCAGAATGGCTACAGATTTTCATTTTGTTTTAAACTGTGCTATGATTGCTATGTGTTCAATACCCTGCCTTATTAAATTTATAGATAAATGCCACTACATTTTTTTTATTCATAATTTAACTTCATTCCTTCTGGTTGCTGTTCCTTTGCAGAGACAATATTGTATCTCTCCACACTTACATTGTGCCAAACTTGATTTAGAAATCAAGAAACACTTGCAGGATACTTATTTCACCACAGAGCAGAAACAGAGGTCTGCTTCTGCAAGTCCATTTTTATATTTTATATTCTGTATTTTCCTGAATAGGCCAAATTTGAATTTAGACACTTTGTGCACCCACACTTTAAACTCTTGTAGTTAATAAGGGTAGTTTTTTAGAGACAAGTTTATCTTCTCTTGAATATTTCTTCTCAGTTCAGCTTGCCAACCTTAGTCTGGAAGCTGAGAACAGGATACAATGACCAGAAAAGTAATTCAAAGATTTTCTTACCTCTAGCCATTGTACAATGGATCAGTTTTGAAAGAAAACCTTATAAACCTTAGTGGAAGAGAAAACATGCCTGAAAGTAAGCAGCTCACCTATCCTGTGTTCCAAGTGCTCTACGCTAAAGTAGTTAGGTAGATTGGGGAGGGTGAAAAAAGTGAAGAAATGTAAATCTGATTTCTGTATATGAGTTTTCCAGCTTCTGTGGCCCCAAAAGAAGAAGTGTGGGGTAAGAATGTTCTATATATTGTGTCTGGCTGAGAGGGAGTTAATTTTCCCCGCAGCAGCCCCCGTAGTGCTGTGCTGCGCATTGGTAGCCGGCACGGTGTCGATAACACACCAGCGTTGTGGCTGCTGCTGAGCAGAGCCAGCACAGCACCGAGGCTGCCTCTCTCCAACATTCCCCCCTCAGCAGTGGGCTGGGGGTGTGAGCAAGGTCTTGTGAGGGAGCACAGCCAGGACAGCTGACCAAAAGGATATTCAATACCATGACGTCTGCTCAGCAAAAAAAACTAAGAGAAAGGAGGAGGAAGGGGGGGGCATTTGTTATTTATGACATTTGCCTTCCAGAGAAAGCACTCTATGTACTAAAGCCCTGCTTCCTGGGAAGTGTCTGGCCATTGCCTGCTGATGAGAAGTAGAGAATAAATCTTTCGGTTTCCCTTTGCTTCCGCACGTGCCCTTTGCTTTTGCTTTATTGAACTGCCTTTATCTTGACCCACAAGGATGTTTTTCCATCTTATTTTTCTCCCCTCCCTGTCCTACTGAGGAGAGGGGTGATAGAGCGGCTTGGTGGACACCTGGTATCCAGGCACAGTCAACCTGCCACACCCTTCCATGATGTGTTTGCCATCGCCCTCATGCTCAGACCCTAATGTCGTATCCTGAAGTTATAATTGGAGATGGCAACACAGGGAAAGTTACAGTGGCTCAGTTGGAAGTAGAAAGAGTGGTGGCTTGACTGGAGCTCTTTATTACCATCTGTGGAAGCCTTTGTGCCTGAGTAAAGACATAGCTGAAGTTTTATTTTGGGAACACCGGGATCTGGAGCTTAACAGTAGTAGGTGAAGCTGAGGGGGTAGGGGAAAGGAAGTGGAGACAAATTTGGGCTTAGATGACCATTGTAGGTCCCTTCCAACTGAAATATTCTATTCTATAGATAACACACAACAGATTCTGCACTCTAAATCTGGTTCTTCATGTCATCTGCTTTATAGCCAGGCAGTGCTGAGGCTGATCTACTTTGGAAACCAAACATGAAAAACTCTTGCTTGAGCGCTGTTATATATGTATTTATACAAATTTAAGCAAGAAAAATGACTCCTTCAAAGCAACATGTTTGATTATATTTAAATTCAATCTCTGTCTGAAAGAGATTAATTTTAAGATTGCCCTTTTGAAGAGAAACAAACAAATATCCTCACAGAATAACCGCAGGAATCTGGGTATCTGAGATTCACAACAGTTGAAATGATATTTTCATTTGATAGATGTGTTCTGGGATTGCTTCTTCTCAGGAGTTTGGCTTGACTTGAAGCAGGAATTTTCCAGTGCCCTTAACCTCAAAGCCATGCTCAAGAAAGTCACATGCTTTGATGATGGGCCTCAGATGGTCAGGTAAGATACAAGTCACCAGTTTATAAAACTTCCTTAGCCTGGCTGTGGGCTTTGTGTATATGGATCAGGCAAGGGCATCGGAGCCATCCTGAGTCTGACACTTGGGGAAACCACTCTTGCTGCGTCTACCTGGATCCACCTCAGTTTCTGAAGGATGTTTCTTTTGGGCATAGGTAGTTCAGGTGGTGAATTGGAGTGTTTTGCTTTTTTCCAGACTAGCTAGTCTAATGCTCTGCTACAGCTTGGCACATCATGTGACGAGAGCTCTAAATGACAGCTTTCAGCTGAGAGAGGCAGTGGCCTCTCTCTCTCTCTCTGTTGTTCATGCAATGGAAACAAGTGAATATTGACCTTCCCAGAAAGAGCTTAATGCTGGCACATGAAACTCTTCAGCATGTGTCACCAGCCATGTTTGCCGTCATCTGTCTCCACAAGCTGCTGTGTCAGAGTTGAGATGGCAGCCCCCCCCCCCCCCCCCCC